>SKCR01005693.1:0-25736 GCA_019454045.1 Zanthoxylum bungeanum | reverse complement strand
TTTATGCCACTTGAGAGCAGTTGACGTATGGTATTATGTCTCCGACTTATGTGTCGAGACTTACCATTATATATTGTATTTTGGGCTCTCCCAATAGCCGATTGGCTATCACAATGTATGCTTATCGTTGGCACTGATTTGTGCCAACTAGGAATATCCTCCAGGAAATTTCGAAGCCATTCTGCTTCTTCTGTTGTTTTGTCTAATGCCATGAACTCTGATTCCATAATAGACCGAGCAACACATGTTTTCCTCGAGGATTTCCATGACACGGCTGCATTACCAAGTGTGAAAACAAATCCACTCGTAGATTTGGAATCCACTGTATCAGATATCCAGTCAGCATCGCTGTATCCCTATAGAACAACAGGATATCTCTCGTAATGTAGCCCATATTATTGAAGTTTCTCATACCTCAAAACTCTTACTATGGCTTTCCAGTGGTTATGTCTTGGATTGCTCGTATATCTGCTAAGTATATTCACAGCTTGAGCGATATCAGGTCGTATGCAATTCATGAGATACATCAGACTTCCGATGATTCTCGAATACTCTAATTGCGATACGCTTGAACCGGTATTCTTTGATAGATGAAGAGTTAGGTCTACATGAGTTATAGCCACATTTAGATCCCATTTGTTATATTTCTCAAGTATCTTCTCAATATAATGAGTCTGAGATAATATATATCCTTCTGATGCCCTAGAAATTTTAATACCTATGATCACATCAGCTACTCCTAAATCTTTCATATCAAATTTGCTGGATAACACGTTCTTGGTAGACTAAATCATTTCATGATTACTACCAATTATCAGCATATCGTCTACATAGAGACACACAATGACATATCCTTTTTGAGTTGATTTGGTTTACACACACTTATCACACTCATGAATTTGAACCCACTTGACAACATCTCTTTGTCAAATTTATCATGTCATTGTTTAGGTGCTTGTTTTAATATGTACAAAGAATTTATAAGTTTGCACACTTTCTGTTCTTGTCCAGAAATATTGAAACCTTCTGGTTGTTTCATGTAAATCTCTTCATCCAATTCACCATTCAAGAATGTCGTCTTTACATCCGTTTAATGTATTTCAAGATCAAATATAGCTGTTATGGCTATGACCATTCTTATCAACGTAATATTAGTCACTGGTGAATAGATGTCAAAGTAATCAATACCTTCTTTTTGTCTATAACCTTTTATGACAAGTCTTGCGACTCTTGCCTTATACTTATTTATTGATCCATCCGGTTTCATCTTCCGTTTAAATATCCATTTGTAGCCCAGTGGCTTACAACTTGGAGGAAGATCAACCAACTCCCAAGTATGGTTATGTAGGATGTAATCAATCTCACTGTTGATAGCCTCTTTCTACAAAGGTGCCTCTGGCGAAGACATTGCTTCCTTATAGCTTTGAGGCTCATTTTCTAACAAATATGTCAGGAAATCAGGACCAAATGACTTAGACGTTCTAACTCTTTTGCTACGTCTAGGTTTGATTGTATCAACGTTTGCATGTTGATCTGACTCTTGGTCAACCTGATCACTGTCTTTGACAATATCAATAGTTCTTTTGAGAGACTTTGTTCTTTGTCTTTCCTTACAAGGAAATATCTCTTCAAAAATATCACATTCCTTGACTCAATTATCATATTCAGATTGATGTCAGGAATCTCAGACTTATGCACCAAGAATCGATACGCATTATTATTGCGAGCATATCCAATGAATATACAATCAATAGTTTTAGGTCATATTCTAACCTTCTTAAGTTTAGGAACTATTACCTTGGCAAGACACCCCCACACTTTTAGGTATTTGTAGGAAGATACGTGACTTTTCCATAACTCGTATGGTGTCTTGTCCAATCTTCTGTTAGGAAGCTTGTTCAGAACGTAGTTCGCGGAAAACAAGGCTTCCCTCCACAAGTTCTGAGGTAAACCAGAGCTTGTCAATATGGCGTTCATCATTTCCTTCAACATCCGATTTTTGCGCTCAGCAGTCCCATTTTGTTGAGGTGAATAAGGAGCAGTGGTTTCTTGATAATTCCATGATTTGAACAATATTCACCAAATGGTAACACATATTTACCACCTCTATCGCTCCTGAACTTGTACACACTGATGTGTGTGAAACCTTTGAACTTGTACACACTGATGTGTGTGATATGATGCTCTATGCATTTTTGCTTCAACACATGCCTCACACTTATGTTGGCTATCAATTGCAAATTTATGTATATGGTTCATGTTAATTAATTTACGTATTGTATCATAATTAACATGTCTTAACCTCCCATGTCATACATTTTGTGACTCAATGTTGGGGTTGGTGCTCAGAGCGCCAATCCGAACCGTATTTATGACTGATTCATGAATACGAACATCCTTTTATTCCATAATATTAGTTATTTATGGTTGCACCTCTTGTTCTTATATACGTATTCGATCTGATCACGATTAGATTGAAACTAAATGTGGTTTAGTGATATGTATATATTAGACAAATGCCCGATAATATATAATGCAGTACACAGTTACAAAGTTAGTTTGTAATTGACATTGGGAAGTGTCACTGCTATATGAATATTATCAAACATAGTTCATGGTCAAGATTTTCTAACACGGGTCGGTTAGTCAAATCCGTTGAGACCAGTACATGTCGTATATCGAGACTTGGTCCGATGGTTTATCCCAATGAACCATGAGTCTGGGGAGACTCATATAGACGTGTAGGTGTTTATAATGGATAAACACTGAACGGCTCACCGGAGATTCTTAATGGATGGTACACCAACGTCAATAAGAATCTTCTCGGGTTGAGTAGCATAGTGGTCCTTCGACTTGAGACACCATTGTGGATGTATGAGATATCCTCCACACTTAGATGGCAGTCACGTCACCGATCTATTTAGATCAGACTTCCGCCTGTTCGTTGGGTGTGGATCGATCCTCATGTATCCTGTGTGTGTCAAGATAGGATCCGTCAGTTCTGTGTACAGAGCATAGGTAGTCCATATATATTTAGCAGTCTGTTAAATCTGTGGCCACAGTATACATCGGAAGTAAGTCCCGAGTGTTATTTAGAGATTGCTAATAGATACGTCGACGAGATAATACCTATAGAGATTTGACGTTTACATCTATATCTCTGGGATTATCTGGATACCTGTGACGGAGGGATTATACGTATGCAATGACCTCGACCTGTATGATTCAGCTCGTTTATCCGTGATCGTCATAATCTACGGGTGGATAGATTATGGACACGAAATTGGATTTCGTGATGGATATACCTGAATCTAGAGAGTCTCAATAATGAAACATACTCGTAGAGCACTAGAGCAACATTTATGAATAATGATGATTATTTATAAATCGTTTAATCGTTAAACGAAAAATACATGCGAACGGGCCGAACCGTTATTTCCTAATTAATGTGTATTTTTATTTAATATATGATATTATTAAATACAAATTAAAAATAGTCAAATAAAGATATTTGACATATATCATCAATATATGTATTTGAGATATTAAAGTAAATATAATACATATATTTGATTATTTATATTTAATTAATTATTTAATTATTAATTGTTAAATGATTAATATAATTAGAATATAAAATATCACCAAATGATAAAGTTAGGAATGATTATAAGTGTTTAATGTTGACTTAAAGTAAAGGAAATGGTAGTCAAATTGGATTTGACTTCTTTGATATTTGTTTAAAATGTTTAAAATTGAAATATCATTTTTCTTTATTTTTTCTTCAAAATTTCGGCCATGACCTTAAAATATAAGAGTTATATTTTTTGGTTGCCTTTGTTGACTTAATTAAATATCTAATAAAGTGTTATTAGGATATTTATGCAAGTTGATCAAAGATAAAGGTGAAATGAAATTGAAATTAATATAACTTGTATTTGTCTTTGCAATTTCGGCCAAGGCTATTTTACAACAAGTATAATGTTTTCATTTCACTTTCATTTGATAACCTAACACACTTTAAAGAAAAACTCCATTAATGGAAGCAAAGGAAGCTTGTGAGAAAGAAGAAGAAATCAAAGAAAGCTTGGATTTTAGTGAGTTTTTCCAACTTGCTATTAGAAGGAAAATGTTCCTTAGGATCTAGGCTTTAACATATGATGTTCTTAGGTTATTTCTTTCTTTATTCCTTGTGTTTTTGTTGATGGAAGTTTTGATGGAAGTTGAGCATGTATGATGAAGGAAGGTTGTGACTATTGTAGTTATAAGCTTTCTTTTAAGGTTTTGGAAACCATGTTGCTAATCTAGAGTTGTTGACCCACCTTAGATGACCTAGATTTATCTTGAGTTGTTTCATTGTGTTGAGACTTTGATTGGATGGAAGAAAGATGATTGAAGTGTTGGATTTAACCAATTTGGTCTAATTTGTCCAATTTGAAGAAATTGAAAAATTAGGGTTCATGACCAATTCCAAATTTGGGGCTTTTCATATATGTTGTGTATTTGGATGTTTATATGATGCATATAAAGTTTCATGTTGATTGGATCACATCTTGATGTGTTTTGAAGCATGAAATGACAAAGTGCACAATTTGGCCACCCTAATGGTGCATTCGGCCATGATGAACAAAATTGGGGATTTTGGTGCTTTTGGTGTTTTGATGTTTTGAACATGCTAAGTTTATCTTAGAAATGATTTAGAATCATTCAAAATTGATTAGATCAATTTCGGACTAAAATGGACAAAATACCAAAGTAATAGTAATTTGGTAAATTCACTTAAATATGATTTATTGAATTTTATTTCATAATTTGATTATTGGATAATTAAATAAATATATTTATTTAATTAATCCGAGAAAAAGTTCTGAAATCTGAAAATACGATTTTCCACCGCTTCCGCTGCGTTACCGGATATTCCCCCTAAAAACCCCTTCATCAATAATATAAGAGGAAGTTGTAGCTTTATTAATAGCACTGTGTCGATTGACAGTCATTACATTGAATTTGAAAAGGCCTCAGTGAGGTATCAATTTCCAACATACACAACGTTTTTGGTCAATACAAATTTATCAGAAACATATACAAGCTTAAACTAGGCTTGCTAAGGAGAGAGCCCGAGACCAAGTTCTTCCAAATATCAGGAATATTCAAAACATTCTTCAATCTAAGCTCATTTCCAGATGTCATCTTCAGAACCATTTTACCTTGTCCAACCACTCTTGAGGTCGACGAGTTTCCCATTGTCAGATGATTGTCGTCATCGACCTTCTGAAACGAGGAAAACATCTTGCTATATGCACATATATGACGAGTAGCCCCAGTGTCTACCCACCATTCTCTCGGATTCCCAACTAAGTTGGCTTCAGTTACCACTGTTGATAGGTTTATCTCTAAGATCTCTTCAGTCAGCTGCTCATCTTCAGTACATGGGCCTCATTTTTCTTTTTCTTGCCCTTGTCCTGAGACTTCTTGTTTCTGCAGTCATTTGTCATATGACCACTCTTTCCACAGTTGTAGCACTTCCCCATGAACTTTTTGTTAGCTTGGGAAGAATCAGCTCTATTATTCTTTCTCTTCTTGCTACCCTTTACACCCTCGACGATGTTGGCCTTAGACTCCATAGTCTTGTAGCTGGCCTTATCGGACTTCCTGTTGTCATCTTCGATCCTCAATCGAACTCCAAAGTCTTCAAGGCTCATCTGTTTCTTTTTGTGTTTCAGATAGCTCTTGAAGTCCTTCCACGATGGAGGTAACTTTTCGATGATGGTGGCAACTTGAAACATCTCACAGAATTTCATTCATTCATCCAATTATTCATGAATGATCAATTACAGTTCACCCAACTGAGACATTACCGTTCTTGAATCTACCATGTTGTAGTCCAGAAACCTACCCACGATAAATTTCTTTTGCCCGACATCCACTGTTTTTTATTTCTTCTCGAGGGATTCCCAGTGAATCTTCGCAGAAGTCATGCCTTGGTACACATTATACATGGTATTGTCAAGTCCACCCAAAAGGTAGTTCTTGCACAAGAAGTCGCCGGACGACCATGTCTCTTATCGTAGTTGCTTGGCTGTTGCCGATTCACCCTCCACAGGATCTGGAGGATCTTTGAGGTACTTAGCCAACTGGAGAGTTGTCAGGCATAACAACATTTTGCTCTGCCACTGTTTAAAGTTTGTCTCACCAAACTTTTCCGGCTTTTCTCCATGAGAGACTGGTATTGTGATGTTTCCGCTAGCCATGTGTAACTGGAAAAATCAACAGAGATCAATAAGTCTACAAAAGATAAATTGCACAACGATCAACAAATGATCTTGTTCAAGTGATATACCAAGTATCCACTCGTTATTCTATTGGACAGTAGTACCAATAAACACAAGTCCTTGAATTTTCGACTAAGGTTTATTATGAAAAGTAAATAAATGAATATTCCCAGAGGACGAGGGGAATCCGGAGTAACCACTTAAATCTCTGACCACTTAGGCTCCTATCGCCTTTTTGACAGAATATCCTTTAAACATTTCCTCAATAAAATCTCTTAGCAATTCAAAACTTAGTATTATACTTTTAATTTTGCAATACAATATTCGATATGTGTAGATATATGTGCATGTGTCAATCAAGATTGGATGGAATTACTTGTGTATGATTACACTTTAAATTCTCAACCAAGTATGCAACACAATTAATTTTCAATTTTATCATAATGTGTATGCTTGTGATAATTGAATACCATAATATTAGCTTAAATCTATACTACCAAGATTATTGTGATACAGTATATGATTTACTAAGTTAATATTATGATTAATTAAGTTAATTTAAGTTTTTCCAATTTTAAAAATAATTTCAGGACTGATTTCGTTAGTATCGCGTTCGTATCTAAGTTCGAATGAGACTGTACAGTGTGTGTACGTTCGTGTAGCATTTATAAACGCGTTCGAACGAAGTGTTCCAGAGAGTTCACGTTCGTGGAGCGTTCGAGAACGCGTTCGAACGAAATGTTCCAGAGAGTTTACGTTCGTGTGGCGTCCGAAAACGCGTTCGAACGAAATGTTCCAGAGGGTTTACGTTTGTGTTGCGTTTAGGACGAGTTCGAACATTCTAGGGCAGAATGCTTGCGTTTGAAGACGCGTTCGAACGTTCTAAAGAAAATTCATATTTTTGTCTTTACATTCGTCGGACGTTCGAACGCCCTTACGTATTTTTCATGCACATAATATATTTTCCAGAAAATTTTCTTATCTAAGTATGCGAATTCCTATCTAACAACACTAAAATTATAAGTTCTTAAGATTATTGTGGGATTAGTGTCATTAAACAAGAATTAACATGCATCCAAACAAATCAAAAGCAGAAAACAACCAATCTATGCCAACTTAGTCATAAACCCTAAAACTTGAAACATAAAGAAAAACCTGAAAAATGTGAAAACGAATCCAAGTCGAGATCTCTCTGTCCTTAAGAACTTATTAGCCTCATTCTCTGGTGCTCTACGGATTCAAAGTGGCCAATGTTCTCTCAGGATTCCTTGGACACTTTTCTTGTTCAATGAGCACTCTTTAACAAGTGTTTGAACTTGGAATATGGTGGAACTCTCTCAAACTCAAGAAAATAATATGAGACTTCTTACTACTGTAATTTTCGGATTTTATTTCAGATCTTGAGAATGAACATGGAGACATCCTTGTAAATGCATAAAAGGGTGTCTTGAGGGCACCCTTTGGGTTGGGGTGCAACTCTATACCCCTCACATGCATCTCTTGGAGCCTAGAAGCATGTTATACTCATTGGAAGACATGTCCTTATAGAGTACCATCCAAGGGACATGTCCCTCCTCCATCTAAACCAACAATATCTGAAGAATTTACAATAGTTCAATCAAAGCAAGCCATGTACAAGCACAAATACCTATAGAATCAGCCTCTTTTTCTACTTTTAAAATAAGAAATAAAGAAGGCATATTCCTTCAATATTGCTCTAGCTAGGCTTACATGTTCACTCTAAATAAATATTAATTAATTCTTCCACTATCTTAAAATAAAACACCAACAATTGTTTTGAATCCAAAAAAATTATGGAAATGGTAGTATTGGCCAATCCAATGCACATACAATAAATAAGAATCCCTTCATATATTCAACACACTGAGACACAACTCTTTTTTTTTTTTTTTTTGGTCACAAAATTATATGAAGATTCTCTCTTACATCTATTTGAATATTCTTAAATTATGATGGTTTCTTTGAATCGGGTGGTTCTCTTTAGATATCCTCAAATTGTATTTTTGATTAGGTTACGTATATAGTAGTGTTAGCACTCTTATTTCTTTGCTTCAGGCATCTATTTTTGTTTTGATTATGTTTTCTTTTTTACTCTCATTATCATTATTGATGATTTGCTAAATTTTTTATCCTCTCAATGAAATCTCTTTTTCTATCCAAAAAAAAAAAAAAAACACACACACAGAGACACAAGCAGTGTTTTATTTGGTTTCATTTTTTTTTTTATTTTTGGTTTGTGAATGTCATATTCCCTGTACTGGGGCTTCCTGGTTTCAAGCAGTGTTTTATTTCATTTTGTTTTTCTTTTATAAAGATAGAATATGATCAGTTGATTTCTGTCTATTACTAAATAATTTATATAACATAATTTAGTTTTTCTAAAGATTTTCTTGTATTTATGGGATATCATTAGGGTTTTACAATGTATACTTGAGCACACATCTTTTTTATATTGTAAAAGAGGACATGATACTATAGACAAAATAAATAATTATTCCAATTTTAATTGATAATCGATTAAGTTTATGTGGATTGTCATTTCAAACCTCATATTAAAAGAGAATCCTCATCGAGACTCGCTACATTCTCCAAATATATTTTTTATTGATAGTGATTTTCACACGTTACGCAAACACACGTATCGCTCAAGTAATATAAAAAATTATCGATCTCATGAAAACTTATTACATATTCTACTAATTATGAAGGCTTCTTACCTACAAGTATATAAGTAAAATTTATTGTAAAGTTTTGTTTGATTTAGAACTAATGTTAAGGAAAATGAAGATGGTTATGAAAGCTTTGAACACAACCAATGAGAGATAGACATCCAGGGTTGTAAATCCACTCAGCACTATGTGAAAGATGAATTGATTTTTTTATACTTGTGTGATAAAATTAACTTATTAATATGGAACACTAATTAATTCACAAATCTTTTTCGATGATCATGTGAAAATATTTAAATTAAACCAATTAACTATATTTCTATGTTAATTACCTAGCCCAAATTCATTAAAATCAAGTTCCAATTGTGATTACACATGCATACATATATATTTCTATCATGCGGGGAAATATATTCGATGAGATCATGCTTTATTAAACTTAAGGCCAAACTTAAAATTCAATTTTCAAGTTTAAATATGTCTCTCACTTCAATCTTATTGGTGATCAAGTAATAAGAAGCATCAAGCATAAAGATTTAATAAATAAGCCAATAATTCACACAAAATATAAAAAGAATCAATTGTATAAGATTTAAATTCTGAGTTTCATCATAACCCTAAATTAAGGGTTTAGTTATAACGCATGACAGATATTTCTAAACGAATAATTAAAGTTAAACAAAGCATCATAAAAGAGAAAAAAAGAATAAACTCAGTTGAAGTCGGCAGTCTTCTTCTTTCTTGATATTGAATCTCGGTGATATGCTTGCTTGATGTGTTTCATTCTCTCTCAAAAGTATTTTTGAAGGTTTCTATAGTATGATATCTAGGGCTTGGGACAAACTATTCTTTTATAGGGAGCTCTGGATATCTTCCTATTTATGAATCCTCAAATTCACTTAAAGCCTGGAAACTGTTATCGCATCATGACGCGTGTGGGCCAGCATCACGACGCGCGTGCTTGTTGTTTGAACGTCGTGACTATAACAATGTCACGTCACGACACGGAAAAAAATTACATTCTGCCTCATTTTTCTTCATGAGTGCGTTGTGACGTCCTTATCCCTGCGTCGAGATGCGTTGCTCGGGTCTTTATCTTATGCACAATCTCGCTATGTTTTGTCGTTCCTTCGCTCGTTAAGTCTGTTTTCAACCATTTAACGTTCGGGACCTAGAAAATAAATACGAAACACATCAAAACGCTCATAAAGCCCGAACTAATTCACAAAATACTAGTTAAAGGGACGGTAAATATTAACATATTCACCGCTTATCACATATAAAAAAATAAAAGGAAAAAAGGAAGAGGCAGTCAAACTCATAGACTTTAAGCCAAACATAACGATGCTGTATGGAAGTAAATTCCCCATATATAGCTAGTAATTAATATTAAATCCCTTAGTCAAGCCTTATTAACCTTTGTTAATCACAAGTATTCAATCAAAAGAAATTAAAGGGAGATATTAATCTAGCTGAATCACAAGTATTCAATCAAAAGAAATTAAAGGAGATATATATTTTTATTTTTAAAAAATACGAATCTCTTAAAAATAAAAAGGGAACATATCAACTTTACATTCAATGTTTAAAAAAAAAATTCAAAAAATACCCAAAAACTTTTAAAACTATTATTCGTCCACCTAAAGTTAATCAAGTGCATCACTTTCTGTTTTTGCCACTAACAGTGTTAGAATGATGTAGGACATAAATAACTTTAAAGAGCCATAATTTAGTTTATATGAGTCTATTTTTGGCTCATATATACTGATTCAAAACTATTAAAAAATACATATGATGTTGACTCATATACCGGTTTTGACTAAGCAGATAATCTATAATTTACTTTTAAATGATGGTTAGAAGTTTTTTTCATATTTTCGGGATTTTCTCATATTTTTAATCTTTTATTTATTTTATTTTAGCTTTTAATTTCTTTTTCTTTCTTGTTATTATGATTTGTTGGTAAAAAATAATGTCATTAAACAGTAATATAACGCAATCAAACGGATCAAAACAACAAAATAGATCTAGATACATGAAACCCTAAAACCAGAAAACCATTAAAACAAACCAGAAAATGGAGATCACGGAATTGTCCAAGTCGAGATGATCTCTGTCCTTAAGAACTTATTGGCTCCGTCACAGGTGCTTTACGGATTCGTTTTGCCAACGTTCTCCCAGGATTACTTGGAATCTTCTTGTTCAAGGTGCACTCCTTAACAAGTATGCGAACTTGGAATCAATGGTGAATCTCTCTCAAAACAGGAAAACATAAATGCCTTTAAAGTTGGTGTATTTCTGTATATGTCTTTTTTCTATATATAATATTGGAATTAAAGCCTTCTTATATAAGGCATGGAGGGGTGCCAATAGGGCACCCCTTGGGGTGGGTTGCAACCCTCCAAGGATTGCAACCTCCCATACACCCCTAGGGAATTCCAATAATATACATATCCATATACATCTCATATTTAATGAATTTTGAGGAAATTTACAACAATCCCCCACAATTCTTCAAATATTCATACAGGCATGTGAGAGAGATACCGTGAGCTAAAGCTGCATCGAAATAGGTAGCTTTCGCCTTGAACCTTTCCTAGTGAATGACAATCGGATTTACTTGGCAAACCAGTGACCCATAGTCTTGAACTGTTCTGCCGTTGGTGTAAACCAAGACAATTGCCAACACACAGCTTTAATTCGACCATTTTCCGTTCTACGGTTGTGTTCATTTGGCCCTGAACAACGGTCCTGGATTCATCAAGTACTTTAGGGTAACCCGCCTTTAAAGGTTCCCATGGAAGCGGCCACACTTCTTACTTGAAATAGGTGATCTACTATGAAGAGGTAATCTGTCTTTACCCCCATTAGGACTCATCTCCTAATATAGTGATCATTAAAAGCCTTAGCTTATCCTAACTAATGACAGACAGCACTCAGCGTCATTATCGGAATGGGAAAGAGTACGAAACTCTTCAGTGCTTGTTTTGAATTGCACAAAATTTCTGTTGTCCCTTTTGAACCTAAATCTTGGGATCTCCAGTCAACTAGGTTGGGTTTCCACAGTGACAATTCTTAGATTATAGGCTTCAAGCCCATTCCCCTCGATGACTTCTCAACTTGCTCTCGAGGTAAACCTTTAGTTAGTGGATCCGCTAGGTTTTCCTTCGACCTGACATAATCGATCGTTATTATGCCACTTGAGAGCAGTTGACGTATGGTATTATGTCTCCGACGTATGTGTCGAGACTTACCATTATACATTGTATTTGGGCTCTCCCAATTGCCGATTGGCTATCACAATGTATGCTAATCGCTGGCACCGGTTTGGGCCAACTAGGAATATCCTCCAGGAAGTTTCTAAGCCATTCTGCTTCTTCCGCTGTTTTGTCTAATGCTATGAACTCTGATTCCATAGTAGACCGGCAACACATGTTTGCCTCGAGGATTTCCATGACACGGCTGCATTACCAAGTGTGAAAACAAATCCAACCGTAGATTTGGAATCCACTATATCAGATATCCAGCATCGCTGTATCCCTCTAGAACAGCAGGATATCTCTCGTAATGTAGCCCATATTTTGAAGTTTCTTATACCTCAAAACACTTACTATGACTTTCCAGTGGTTATGTCCTGGATTGCTAGTATATCTGCTAAGATTCACAGCTTCAGCGATATCAGTTCGTGTGCAATTCGTGAGATACATCAGACTTCTGATGACCCTTGAATACTCTAATTGCGATATGCTTAAGCCAGTATTCTTTGATAGAGGAAGAGTTAGGTTAGCTACTCCCAAATCTTTCATATCAAATTTGCTGGTTAACACGTTTTTGGTAGACTGAATCATTTCATGATTACTACCAATTATCAGCATATCGTCTACATAGAGACATACAATGACATATCCTTTTTGAGTTGACTTGGTGTACACACACTTATCACACTCTGGTTTTAAACCCACTTGACAACATCTCTTTGTCAATGTTCTCATGTCATTGTCTAGGTGCTTGTTTAATCCGTACAAGAATTTTACAAGTTTGCACACCTTCTGTTCTTATCCAGGAACATTAAACCCTTCTGGTTGTTCCATGTAAGTCTCTTCAGCCAATTCACCATTCAAGAATGACGTCTTTACATCTTTTGATGTATTTCAAGACCAAATATAGCTGCTATGACTATAAGCATTCTACTGATGTGATACGAATCACTGGTGGATATATGTCAAAGTAAACAAGGCATTCTTTCTGTCTATAATCTTTTATGATAAACCTCGCCTTGTACTTATCTATTGATCCATCCATTTTCATCTTTCCATTTGTAGCCCAGTGGCTTACAACCTGGTGGAAGATCAACCAACTCCCAAGTATGGTTCTGTAGGATTGAATCAATCTCACTGTTTATCGCCTCTTTCCACAGAGGTGCCTCCAAAGAAGACATTGCTTCTTTATAGCTTCGAGGCTCATTTTCTAACAAATATGTCAGAAAATCGGATTTGACTCTTGGTCAACCTGATCACTGTCCTTGACAGTATCAACAGCTTTTTGAGAGACTCTCTTCTTTGTCTTCCTTACAAGGAAATGTCTCTTCAAAAATATTGCATTCATTGACTCAATCATCACATTCAGATTGATGTCAGGAATCTCATACTTGTGTACCAAGAATCGATACGCACTACTGTTGCAAGCATATCCGAAGAATATACAGTCAACAGTTTTGGGTCCTATTCCACCTTGGCAATTGGCAAGACACCCCCACATTTCAGATATTTGTAGGAAGGTACATAACCTTTCCACAATATGGTGTCTTGTCCAATCTTCTGTGAGGAAGCTTGTCAGAACGTAGTTCGCGGAAAGCAGGGCTTTCCCCCACAAGTTCTGAGGTAAACCAGAACTAGTCAACATGGCATTTCATCATTTCCTTCAACGTTCGGTCTTTGCACTCAGCAATCCCATTTTGTTGAGGAGAATACGGAGCAATGGTTTCGTGAATAATTCCGTGCACAGAACAATATTCACCGAATGATGAAACATATTCACCACTTCTATCACTCCTGATTCTTTTGATTTCCTTGCCAAGTTGATTTGCAACTTCGTTCTCAGTGTATAAGCTCTCAATAGCTTCAGCTTTGCTTCTCAGCAAATACACTAACAGAATCTTGTGCTTCATCGATCGAAAACAAAAGTGACTACTTTTACCGCCTCTTATTTGCACAATATTCATGTCACACACGTCAGTGTGTACAAGTTCCAAGGGTTCAGAACTTCGTTCTATGATGTTCTATGTATTTTTGCTTCAACACATGCCTCACACTCATGTTGGCTATCAATGCAAATTTAGGTATAAGGTTCATGTTAATTAATGTACGCATGTATCATAATTAACATGTCCTAACCTCTCATGCCATACATTTTGTGACTCAATAATATAAGCAGAAGTTTCAGCTTTATTAATAGCACAATTGACAGTCATTGAAAAGACCCTCAGCGATATCATTTCCTACATAGACATCATTTTGGTCAATACAATCTTGTCAGAAACAAATACAAACCCGAGACCGAGTTCTTCCGAATATCTGGAACATGCAAAACATTATATATGTAAGCTCCGTTCCGGATATCATTTTCAGAACTACTGTGCCTTGTCCAACCACTCTAGAGGTAGACGAGTTTCCCATTGTCAGATGATCGCCGCCATCGACCTTTCTGATACGAGAAAAACATCTTGCTATCAGCACAGATATGACGAGTAGCCCCAGAGTCTACCCATCATCTCTCGGATTCCCAACCAAGTTGGCTTCAGTTACCACTGTGAGAGATTCATTTCTGAAATCTCATCAGTTAACTGCTCATCTTCAGTGACATAGGCTCATTATCCTGCCATTGTCCTGAGATATATGTTTTTTTGCAGTCCTTTGTCATATGACCCGTCTTTTCACAGTTGTAGCACTTCCCATTGAACTTCTTGTTCGCTGGGAAGAATCAGCTTCACTGTTCTTTCTTTTCTTGCTACCTTTTACATCCTTCAAAGATGTTGGCCTAAGACTCCATAGTCTTGTAGCTGGCCTCTCGGACATCATGTTGTCCTGTTCGATTCTCAATCGACTCCAAGGTCCTCAAGGCTCATCTGCTTCTTTTGTGTTGCAGATAGCTCCTGAAGTCCTTCCATGATGGAGGCAACTTGAAACATCTCACAGAGTTTCATTCCCTCATCCAATATTTCATGAATGATCAATTGCAGTTCAACCAACTGAGACATCACCGTCCTTGAATCTACCATCTTGTAGTCCAGGAACCTACCCACGACAAATTTATTTTGTCTGGCATCTTCGGTTTTGTACTTCTTCTCGAGAGATTCCCAGAGAACCTTCGCAGAAGTCATGCCTTGGTACACATTGTACAGGGTATTGTCAAGACCACCACAACAGGTAGTTCTTGCATAGGAAGTCTCCAGACAACCAAGTCTGTTATCGCTCTTCCTTGGCCAATTCAGATTCACCCTCCACAGGACCCGGATGATCTTTGAGGAATTTAGCCAACTGGAGAGGTCAGGTAGAACAGCTTTTTGATCTGCCACTGTTTGAAATTGCCCTACCAAATTTCTCCGGCTTTTCTCCGTGAGGACCCACCGGTTATCTTTGATATTCCGCTAGCCATTTTAACTGGAAATTCAACAGGGTTCAATCAGTCTACGAAAGACGAATTGCACAACGATCAACGAATGATCTTGTTCAAAGTGAGTGTACTAGGTAATCACTTGTTGTTCTAATGGACGAAAGTTCCAATAAACACAAGTCATTGAATTTCAACTAAAGATACTTAAGGAAAATTGAATGAACGAAGATTCTTCGAACACCTTTTCCAATAGGATCTTTTAGCAATTCACAACCCAGTTTTGCACTCTTCCAATAGCACAATTATTACGATAAGTGTAGATATATAAATGTCAATCAAGATTGGATGGAATTACTTGTGCAAAATTACACTTTTAAATTCTCAA
Source organism: Zanthoxylum bungeanum (assembly GCA_019454045.1). Taxonomy (NCBI): domain Eukaryota; kingdom Viridiplantae; phylum Streptophyta; class Magnoliopsida; order Sapindales; family Rutaceae; genus Zanthoxylum; species Zanthoxylum bungeanum. Next base: position 9,777 of record SKCR01005693.1, on the reverse strand, counting down.
CCAATTATGCAACAACAAATCAATTTCAACTTTATCACTATGTGTATGCTTGTGATAATTGAACAACCTAATAATAACTTGAATATATACTACTAACGATTAATTAGTGTTAACAGTATATGACTAACCAAGTAATATTATTTAAGTTGCAGTTTCTAAGAATTACAGGACTATTTCGTTAGTGTTTTTTCGCGTTCGTATCTACGTCGAAACGAGACGTCCGTGGTGTGTGCGCGTGTGCGTGTTGCGTTTGATAACGCGTTCAAACGAAGTGTTTCCAGAGAGTTCACGTTCGAGTAGCGTTTGAACGCGTTCGAACGGAATGATTCCAGAGAGTTTGCGTTCGAGTTGCGTTTATTACGCGTTCGAACGTTCTAAGGCAGAAGGCTTTCGTTCGATGTGCGTTTGAAGACGCGTTCGAACGTTCTTACGAGAATTCAAATTTTTTAGCCTTCGCGTGCATTGGGCGTTCGAACGCCCTACGGGTTTTTTCATGCACAGTTCGTATTTCCAGAAAATATTAAAACCCTAACATGCAAATTACTATTTAATAACGCGGAGCCAATAGTTCTTAAGATTGTTGGTAAAATAATGTCATTAAACAGTAATATAACTTGCAATCAAACGGATCAAAACAACAAAATAGATCTAGATACATGAAACCCTAAAACCATAAAACCTTAAAACAACCAGAAAATGGAGATCACAGAAGTTGTCCAAGTCGAGATGATCTCTGTCCTTAAGAACTTATTGGCTTCGTCACAGGGTGCTTTACGGATTCTTTTGCCAACGTTCTCCCAGAATTACTTGGAATCTTCTTGTTCCAAGGTGCACTCCTTAACAAGTATGCGAACTTGGAATCAATGGTGAATCTCTCTCAAAACAAGGAAAACATAAATGCCTTTAAAGTTGGTGTATTTCTGTATATGTCTTTTTTTCTATATATAATATTGGAATTAAAGCCTTCTTTATATAATATACCCCCTAGGGAATTCCATAATATATATACATATCCATATACATCTCATATTTAATGAATTTTGTGGAATTTTACAACATGATTATGATGTTTTAAATTCAGATTACGTCTTAAAATATATTATTTAGTAATTGAGAGACAAATAAATATATATATATGATATATATATATATATATTATATATATATATATAATATATATTTAATATATTTAACCCACATGGCGCGGGCCATATGCTAGTCTTTTAGAAAAGCCAAGTAAATGATAATTTTCTTATTGAAGTTTGGCACAAATAGTTGCATACATATCCTTAATCAATTAGTTTCCCTAATAATACTATTTAATAAGTACCATATAATATAAAAAAATATTAATAAATAAAATAATATTTATAATTGATAATTTCCCAAAAAACCCTCTAAAATGATTCAAGTTAATTTATTTATCTAAAAACTTTGATGGAACAGAAAACTTATTAATTAAAAAATGACATCAACCTAGAGAGACATAACGTAATAATAATAAATATCGTTTATTGTTTATTTTCTTTCAAACTATATGATCTTTCCATAAGTTTATAACAAAATGGCCAACATCTACGTAGATTTGAAATTTTATTCTTCACATGGGTTCTCATTTCTCAAGTTCTTAGAATAAATGGTTGATGTTGATGGATTTGTACTGGATACAGTTTCCACAACAAGAAGTTGGAGTTTGAAATTTGATATTATATGTGCCAAAGCTAAACTTAATCTCTAAAGAAATAAAGGTCTAAAAATATTATTTTTCACATTCTAATTAAATTAAATGAAAATAGCTTGGAACATGGAAGCCATAAAACAAGGAAAACTTCATTTATGAATTTAGCATTATTCGGACCCCGAAAACATTGTGTGTGTTTTGAAGCAATGCAAGCAAGAAGATTCGCACATATATTAAAAATTGTAGGTCAAACAATAATTCAGTTAATGGATAAATGAAAATAATACTATGATTGGCTAGCAATATTGCTTGAATTGTGTTACTTTATGGTCGAAAAGAAAAATCTAATTTATTTTGATATAACTGGATTAATTAAGGAGTCTGTACAAATTATATGTGCCAATATATAATCTTTTAACACCATAACCTATGTACCTTCACATGGTACTGGATTAATCATAGATTAGATTAAGATCATTATTTAGGATCTAAATAAGAATTTCATCACATGACCCCATCTAATATTAAACGTTAATGAAAGTATATATTAATCATTGAACATGCAAAATTGCGGCGGGCCGCGATCTTAATTACCACTATCGACCTTATTAATTAGAGGATAAATGACCTAGAGTTTACGCATTGCTCGGTTAGTCCTTAAATTTTTATAAATTACTCAAAGACATCTTTATCATTATTTTCTTGTTGATATTAATAACTTTTCAAAATAAATTATTAGTTTTTTTTTTTTTTTGAAAGTACCTCAACAACGGAAGAAGTCCAGAATCAAGCCTTAGATTCCAAGTAAGTTGGCACATGAGATCTTGTTAGAGCATAAGCCCATCAAGAGAGAAATATTATTAAATAAAGAAAATGTATCAGAGAATACTATAAACCATTGATCGGTAAATCCAATGGGAACTCGATAAAGAAAAGAGTATCGGCCTCCAACTAAACTAAAAGTTATTAATTTTTGTCTAATAAATTAAATTATTACCAGATAATAATTGAAAAATATGCTATGTTAATGTAGATTTTAATAGAAACGGTTTAACCGGTTTGAGTAATTTTTAGCTCAAACTCTATAGATTAACTAAGTATTTAGTCTCAATTAGTAGTTGACATTGAAATTTATCTACACTATCACGCAAATGATCATATTCATGAACATGGCAAGAATCTAGCAAGAATTACTTTCAAGAAAAATCATAGTTCACACAACCATCGGTTTCTTTCTTGAATGCTTGAATTTCTTCATTAATTAAATATTTATTAGCTAGATATCTTTTATTTTTATAACTAATAGATGATAATAAAATTTAGATCTTACTATGAAAGTGATAGAAGCACATGGTTATTTTGGACCAAATGTCTTTTAATATTTATTGCGATGGGGGAAAGAAAAAGAAATAAAAAAACAAAAGGATGAATATAAGATTGATAATAATTAACATGGGGTTGTGTGATTATATTAAGTGTGTCACATGGCTTACACTGATTAATTAACTTTTTGGCCTAATCTTGAGTCGTGCCCCGGTGAATGAAAGCAAGCAAACATGACCTACTGATGACGCAGTAAAAACGTACGACCTCAACGAATGAATTTATAGTGTGTGGGTAAACCCGCTCAAGTGCTATGTAGAATGAATCAGGACCTAACTCGATTCGCTTAATAGAATCGACCGAATCCTGCAAAATAGGAGCAATCGGATGTGCTGTGGGATTCCAGCGATAATCCTCCAATACTTATGTAGCGTTTGATATAAATTTAACGAGTTTATAAGTCAACTTATATTCTTATTGTAATATTTATAAGCTAGTTTATATTCTCAATTAATACTGTGTACTAAACAGTCCATTAAATTAATGTTTTGTGATAAGTAAGAGAGTGAGAACTCAATTTTATAGAATAATGGTAATTCAATAAAATTCAAATACCTTTGATTAGTAAAATATGTGTCTTCTTATAGGAAAGAGGCCAAGAGGGGAAAGACGGTTACCTCCTACTTTAAAACCCACTAACTTCTATCAATTGGGTGGTTATCCCATAATAATGTTTGTTATTTGATAGTGATTCTGTATATCACACAAGGGCATGTATCATATAAATAATATAAGGCAAAATCATTTTTTCCACCCAAAGTTAAGTTTAAGTTCGAAAATTTGAAAAGTGTTCGCTTTTTTTTTTTTTTTTTTTCTTTTTAGGAAAAGCCTATGATATCCTTACATTCAATTGAAACTTAAAATGACCATTTCTTATTTTGAATTTTTTAAATTCTATTTCCATTACATGGAAATCATTTGATGGCAAGATAAATGGACTCTTAATTTTCTTTTTCTTTTTTATTTTTCTTTAATTCAGATGGTTAAATAGCTAAAATACCTCAATTGCATCAGTAAAAAATCTACATGATTAAATATTGGATGGATAGCAATACAATCTTCTAAGTTTAGGGAGGATCGATGAAAATTTCTTAAATTTTTGGTAATTTTGAACTTTCACTTAATTCGAGTGTAAAAAATGAATTACCCTAATAACAACAGTCCTCAATGACATGTCAAAATTTTCTTTTGCCCTTGGGCCACTATTTTTTGTTTAAACCTGTTAACGTATTGAGTATTTTCGAACATTACATTAAATTAGAGTGGACCGACGAACACTTTTTAAATTTTTGGATAGTTTCGAAGTTACGCTTAATATTGGATGAAAAAAGTTATTTTTGTCCAATAATATACAAAGATATCGATCATATGGGAAATTATTATTAATGTCAAATAATAATATTTTACCAACCCTAATTTTATTTAGACTATCGAGGAAGAGATATTAATTAACAAACTAAAGTAAAAGCCAAGGAAGCCTATAAATGATAATTTTCCGAAGATTTACTTTCTAACTTACGTATTTTCTTTCACATAAAAAAAAAAGCATTTTTCAAAAAGAAAAAAGAAAAAGTGAACGAAAACAAAATTAATAATGCGTGGGACGAACAAGCAAAAGTTCAAAGCAAAGGCCGCCGATTTCTTCTCCTTATTCTGCTCCATATGTCACGTTTAAGCGCACGTTGCAGAAAATGCTCTCAACTTCAAACTGCCCTTTAAATTTGACCGAAACTGCAGCAAAATAACTCAAATTAATATTTGTCCGAAAAATTAAAAAAGACAAATTATTTTATGATATTGGGATTTTGTTATTATTAATATTTTTAATATTACTGTTATAAGTTATAACACACAAAGAGACAACCCTCCACCTCGATCATGTATGAAGCCTGGGGGTGTCCACCAACTAAACTATAACTAGTGTTTTGCCGGTCTTTTGTTATTATTATATTATTATTATTTTGAAAACGTTTGGAATTATCGCAGTTAAATTATCTAACTCGGATTTAAGCGCAATAAGTAAAATATTATACTGTCCTAAGCTCGTACAAGAAACGTACGTTCTGAATTCGAACCCAGGACCTGAAGGTTAGATCCCGAATCCTACATCACCAAGCCACACCCATTGAGACAATTTTTTGTTATTTCTATTACAACTTTTTCCGCAAAGCATATTATAATTTTTTAAAAATTTCTTCCTATCGTCTATATGCCTTAGAAAATGTATGGTGTGCGTACCTATTTATTAGATTTGTTCTTAAAAAATTATAATCTAATTGCTGTAAATAGCTAACTGCAAATCAATAGTTTAACTAATGGTGGACGCTTTCTCACATCATGCTTGAGGTCGAGGTTCCGAGTTTCTCAGTATGTGTTGTGGTCCTTGTAGAAGAAAGGCTTCAAGTCCCACATTGGATTTTTGTATATGGTTATTTTTAATTTTGTATAATCATACTAATTCTAATTTTTTTTTGGTCTACCGAGTTCTTCAAGAGTAATTAAAGGCGGCAATTCAGGTCGACTTGATCTTATATTTCCTAAGTTTGGTCAAGATTTAATTAACTAATTAGTTTCCTAATCAGACAAACTCATAAGTTAAGGATCCATTTGATAGATAGCATTACACTAATGGTGCATTACATACGAGATGAAATTAGAATGAAATGAAATCAGAATGAAATGAAATCAGAATGAGCTGGAATGGAAATGGTCAATCAGAATCAGAATAAGTTGTTTAGTTAACTGTAGAAATCGGAATGAGAATAAAGCAATATTACTATTGATGTATTTTTTTTCCAGTAAATCAAAATAAATTGTTAAAAAATTATAAAAATATCTTTAGTTATAATTATAATTAAGTTATTATTTATTAATTAATATTAATTTTTGATGTATTAAATTACTCAATATTTAATTATTCTTTTATTAAAATAGTAAGTTTTTTTTATTAATTTAGGAAATATTATTTATTATTGATTAATTATTATGATTATTAAAATTTTATTTATTATTTATAAATTATATTAATTAATTAATTATCTCATGGGTAATATTAAATTTTCCATTAATAATGAGAATGAGAATTTTCATTCTGATGGGGGTGGTGAGAATGTGATTATCATTCTCCATTCCTAATATGTGGGCCCACTCCCATTCACATTCCCATTTTTATTCAATTTTTGGAAGTAACAGCCTTATTAGAAATGATTATCATTCCTCAATTCTCATTGTCCTTAAGTAAACGCACCATAAGAGTATAAACTAGTTTATAAGATATAGAACAAATGTTAGAGCATAAGATAACGTCAAAAAATAAACTCATGTTATGAATTATATTTTTATGAGCGTTAACGCTATCATTTTTTTTTTTTTTGGGATAACCAAATGTCTTTTTATTAAGTAAAAAAGACAATACTTTATAATTTACCAAAGTGAAATTGAAAGAAAACTTCATTGACAGCTATAAAATAAAAGCCATAGTTTACAATATTATCACCAATTAAGACTCCAACGAAAAACTCATTCCAATAAAGAGAATCACCCAAATCTAAAAAATCATCTTAACTTAATCACATCCAATAAGATGTGAGAGATAAAATATTCAAACTAGTTTGAGACAAATAAAAAGAGCTGTTAAAAGTTATCTGATTCCTTTCCAACCACAGACACCAACAAATAGCCATAAATAAACAATCTAGAAAGTCAATTAATTTATTATTGGTGTCCAAAAATCTCCAAGATAAAATAAAAACTCATTGAGGCAGTCACAAGAAGTCACCAATAAACCCAATCACCCACACCAATGAAAAAATCATGACCCATTCTCCAAGAAAAAAAGCGTGAGAATAGAAGGTGGTTCAAGACTTTATTATAAATATCACAACGAAAGTAGGAAGGGGAATAGCATCAAATATACCCTTACAAAAAAAGAAATCTTTTGTATGTAATTATCTTCATGAATGTCCGTTAAAAAATTACATTTTAGTAGTGTGAGTTCCATTTTTATTGGCATGTGTCCGTGACAAAATAAGTTCAATTGAGTTGTAATCTTTCATGAAGATCTTTGTGCAATTGGACTGGTTTCTGGCTGCTGTGCATCAGACATACGTTCGTGGTGCGTTCGTTGCAGTGTTCGAACGGTTGGCGTTAGTGTCACGTTCTCTATTGGGTTCGAACGGGAGCATTCCAGAGAGCAAACGTTCGAGTCACGTTCTTGTGGGGTTCGAACGGGAGCATTCCAGAGAGTTCACGTTCGTTGTGCGTTCGATTGACGTTCGAACGAGTCTTCACAGAAAGGGCGCGTTCGTGTAGCGTTCTAGTAAGCGTTCGAACGCAACTGCGATCTGGACGCGTTTTTGGCCTGCAAAACCCTAGGTTTTCACCCTACCTATAAATATAACCCTTAGCCGCCATTCTCGAGGGTTGAAGCATATTTCTCTTGAGCCAAATACTCTCAAAGCTTTCAACTCTATTTGATTTCACCTTGAAGACTCTTTGAATCTTATGTCTTCTTTGTTAATGGTGAAATCCATTCTTTGATAAACCTTCAACACAACTTAACCCAAATTCCCTAATCCTTTAGAGTTCTTTAGGAGGAAGTTTGGTAGTCGGAGTTCCGGCGTCAATTGGTGATATAATCTACTCAGAGACTTCAGAGGTTCTGAAGAAAACCGTGGGTCGCGGGCTTGAGGAGTTCCTTGAGTTCTTGCAGTATAGAGGTACTTGAGTCGGTGGAGTTGCCACCATAGGTCTTGACCATCGCTGTAAGTTTTTCTCGATATAGTGGATTCGGGTGGTAGCCTATACCCGGAGTGGTTTTTTACTCGGAAGAGTTTTCCACTTCGTCACCAAAATTATTGTGTTGATTTTGTGTGGTTTGATTATATTTGCTGCTTTAATTATTGTTATTGTTTTTACATTTGCAGCTTATTTTTTAGTTGGTTGAATTGGTAATTGCCTGTTCTAATTCCATAGTAGCAGTAACAGGACTTGTCCTGCTTATTGTTTATAATTCCGCATAGGGTCAGAACTTAGGATAAAATCGAATTTTCAATTGGTATCAGAGCCTGAACTCGATCCTTGACCCATTAGCTATGGAGCGTAGTCAACCCTTAAATTGTCCGCCATTTTTTGATGGCACGGAATATTTGCATTGGAAGGTTCGCATGAGAGCGTTCCTTAAGTCCTTAGATGAGAGGGTCTGGATGACTGTTGAATACGGGTGGAAACCTCCCGTTGTTACTGTTGATGGGGTCACTTCCCCTAAAGACAAATTGACCTGGACCAAGGACGAATTTGATGCTAGCAATAGGAACAGCAAAGCTGTTAATGCCATACATGGTGCTGTCTGTTCTGCTGAGTTTAGGAGAATCTCAATGTGTGAGATAGCCAAGGATGCTTGGGACATCCTGCAGACTGTGCATGAGGGCACATTGTCTGTTAAAAATAATAGACTCCAGGATTTAGCCACTAGGTTTGAGGTCGCCAAAATGAAAGATGATGAGACCTTTGATGAATTTTATGCTGAGATTAACGATATCGTTAACTCTAGTTTTAACCTAGGTGAGACTATACCTACGAATAGGATAGTTAGGAAAATCCTGAGATCCCTACCTGATAAGTTCCTACCCAAAATCACCGCCATCGAGGAAAGCAATGACCTCGATCAGCTTAATTTAGATGAACTCGTAGGAAAGCTGCAGGTTTATGAGAAAAAGCTTCCTGGTTTAGAGAGCCAAAAACGTTTGCGATGAAAATCGCTAAGGAAGTTGTGCATGATTCGTCTGGTGATGATGATACCATCACGGATCGTGATTTGGCCTTGTTTGCAAAGAAGTTTAAGAAATTTCTTAAACTTAAGAAGAGTGGCCATAGCAGTAATAGGATAGGGAGGATATGCCTAAAGAGAATAGGCATATCAGGAGTGAGTCTAGAGAGGATAGGGATAGTAGATCCCGTGGTGCCCAATGCCATGAATGTGAAGGATATGGGCACGTTCGATCTGAGTGTCCCACATATCTTAGGGCTAAAGGCAAGAAAGCCATGGCAGCATCTCCTAGTGATTCAGAAGGTGGTTATCTTCTGATGAGTCTCCTAAAGGCAAGAAAAATTTTATTGCCTTTACTGCTAGTGTGACTGGTGAGAGAGAGATTGTGGTTAATGATGATGATTCTGAAGTCTCTCTTGATGAGTCTGTAGATGAGGAAAGTCTTCAGGTAGCTTATGTTGAACTGTTTAATGAGAGTTTAGCTATTAAGAAGACTAACATAGAGGTCAATAAAAGGCTGAAAGCTGTTGAGCTAGAAAAGAATGAAGCTCAAGCCAAATTTGAGCAAAGCCTTTTGATGGTTGATGACCTAGAGGAGAGGAATAGAGGTCTTATTAATAAGGTCCAAATATTAGAGACTGAACTTGAAGATACTAGAACCCAATTGTCTGTATTTTCTAGTGGAAATAAAAATGTGGACCGTATGTTAGGAATTATTTCTGAGCCTAACTGTGATAAGGCTTCTTCTTCCAAAGCTGTGCCTGTAGCAGCTAAACGTGACTTAGGCAAAAACCTGTTGTGTGTAGTCATGTGATTCCTCCGTTTGTTCCTCGTCCTGTGACCCAACCTCGATCTAGAGGTGTTGTGGGTAAACCTCGCTCTCATCCGAGGTTTGTGCCTGTGTGCCACCACTGTGGCAAGGCTGGACACATTAGGCCTAAGTGCT
>SKCR01005692.1:0-25834 GCA_019454045.1 Zanthoxylum bungeanum | reverse complement strand
TATTAAATTACATAATTAAATCCAATTTAATACGCATTTAATTCTAATTCATTATTTAATTCCAAATTAAATATTATACTTTATAAAATAAACCTTTACGACTTAAATTCCAAATTTAATCGTTTCGGGTCTCAAAGCTCGATTAATATCCAATATTAATTTAATTAATGTCCAATGGGCTTTTAATTAATTTCTTGAGGCGTGGACTTTTGGTCAACTCGGGTCAAACCCGCAACTAAAGTTCAATCCGGGAGTTACCCCATAAGCCCATAAATTAATTTAGGCCCATTCGGCCCAATTAAACGTTAAAGGTTTATTAGTCGCATTTGGGCCTTTTGGAAGCGGTTTTGGGCCTAATTGGATCCAACCAATTTTGGCCTAAACCAACTTTGTACAACAAAGTCCAATAAACCCAATAATAACTTTAAAAGCCCAAATCCAATTTTAAGCCCAATAATTTAATTCCAAAAATTCCAAATTTCCCAATTAAATTACCTAAAGTGTATAGCATTATTAATTACCCAAATCAAAGTTCCAAAACATGAAATTTGTCCAATTAATCATGCTTATCATCAATTATCATGTCCAACATAATTTGATCAAAATCAAACCCAATTAACACATGCTAAAGTCTCGGCCATAAGGGGAAAAAATGCCCAAATCAAATTCAATCCAATTGAACCCAATCAAACATAAATTCAACATCCCTAAATGATTTCCAAGTCATCCAATGAACAAAAAAAATCAAAAATCCAAGACATTAGGGAACTTGCCAAATTCGGCCATCCAAGCAAATTGGGGAAAAATTGTTCCAAACACTTTTTCATCAAATTGATTTAATCAATCATCAATTAAACAACATTTAAGCATTCTAAATAATCCAATTTCATTAAACATGCTCAAAATCAAGTTTACACAAATTAAAGTTTTGGCCAACAATAAGCAAATTGGGGAAAATCAATCCAATTAATTTTTCTTCAAATTGATTACATAAAACTGTAAGTTATTCATATACAAACATTCTTAAACAAACAATTTGTCAAAATCATGCTTAAATCAAAAAGCCCCAAATTTTGCTCAAGAACCCTAAAAACGTTTTATGCACAAATGGCTCAAGATACCATTGTAGAGTTTCAATCAAGTCCCAAGGATCATAAATCATGCATAAACGAGTTGAATACATATCAAAGGAGGTGCGGAATAACTCACATTGATCGGTAGAGATGCAACAAAGATGAACCAAATTCGCACTTCATGTTTCTGCCTCCCTCCAAGCTCGGTTTTGGGCCTTCTTGAACTGTAGTGGACTTCACGGTGGGGGCTGTTTTGATGCTCCTAAAAATCGGCCATGAAAGACTCCATTGAAGCTCCAAGCTTTCCAAACTCACAAACTCACTTCCCTATCACCTTTGTATTCCTCCATGAGTGTGCTAGCACTTAGATCTTGCTACAAGATCAAAAGCTTCTCCATTTTGTGTGTGAAAACCAGAAAAATGGAGATGAAAATCGGTCACCATGACCGTGAGAAGAGAAAAGGTTTTTGGCTCCATTTTGCCAAAACCGTGAATGTTAATGCAAGAGAGAGAAAGTGATTCCTTTTTGTATTACATTTCCTTTATTTTATTTACCAAGTAAATAAAAGATATACAAAACTTTTATTAAAAAATCAAAAGCAAAAAGCAAAAGCTTTCAATCAACTTTTCACCCATCACTTCTAGTTTTTACTTTAAGTCACATCACATCACTTTAATAAAGTGACATGTTGTCAAGTCACATCACTCAAAGTGACAATTGATTTGACGCATGATGTGACTAACGATTTGACGCTTGATGTGACTTGCGTGCCGCGCTCGAATTCGAAATGCGAATGCGCTCACAATCACTCTCGGGCTCGGGTTCGTTAATTCCAAATTAACGAATTTTCCGTCGCGTCGTAATTAAATGATTACGCCTAGCGAATTCACTATTCACATCGCTAACGAATTAATTCTAAATTAATTCGTTCGCCCGAATTAAAATCTAATTTCAATTCCGCGTCGAAATCTAATTTCCTTATAATATATCGAATATATTAATTTATCGATTAATTCCAAATTAATCGTTCTCTCTCTTTAACGATATTTTATCCGAGATAAAATATCTCCGTAATTAATCCCATATTAATTTTCTCTCTCATCGAATTAATCCCAGATTAATTAAAGTGTGAGTCATACGTCATCGGTGAATCTTCAGGAAGCGACCCATGAGATCTCCGAATATGTTGGCAGTAAATACGGTCGTCGGACTATCCGAACACATAAGTATCGCGTACTACGTTTATACCGATTTACAAGACAAGGTTGGCTTCTAGCAAAGCGCCATGCCTACCCAATTCTCCAGAAATATTCTTACAGGAATATATAGATCTGTATCAAGCGCAGTATACCGTAGTATTGTGCATATCAGCCCAGTATCGGATAGTCACGTGCTAGGGCTGGGGCTAGATAAGTGTCTGCCCCGTCCGAAGCACATGTCGGATGTCTGGTAACTAGTCTCTATAATCGGATATTCATGACCTGGTCACAATATCCCGATTGGTTGCGTAACACTCAAGAGCACTAGTACCGTATCCTGCGTGACATCATCTCCAATATGACTGAAGTGATACTTCCGTCTTGAAATCACACCCATTACACTACGACTCTCTGATAAACCCAGAAGTGGTGTACGCAGAACCGGTTAAAGCCATGTACCACCAAGACCAAAATCTATCGATTATCGTAAGTATTAGCGATGTAAGTCTCAAGTTAAGACCATACACACCTACCCTGATTTCGGCCTCCCATAGACACATAGTCATAATACCAATGGGATTCCGAGGGGTCTATCCAGAGCGAAGCTGTTTCCCGTACCATCGGTGAAACACGACCTCCTATCGCACTTGCATAAGTATCCAATACTTATATATATGAGAACTATGCCGTTGTGCCCTCACAACGCACACAAGTGCAATACTAGCCTATTCCGCATTACCGATGTCCAGTCTCGATAATACTCCGGCTAGGGATATTTAATGATTAATCCTTCGGGGACTGATACTGTCTCATATCATTCTCAGTCCAGGAACTAATCATAGGGACCTCTCTTCATTTATATATCTATGGTGATCTAATCACAAATGATGAGAGTGCAATTTCCTTGTCACATACTTAATTTGCTACAACAACACAATGATCTGTGCAAATAGTGACGCTATGGGTCATTTTGTCCAACAGGTTCTTCGTCAAGCTCCAAGCTTCGTCGAATGATTCCCGGCTCATGGGTGGACTTTGCATGATTCCGTTGAGTGCTAGCTCTCTTGATTTTGCAACAAAATTAAACACTCTTGCTTCCCAAACTCACGGCAGTGAGCTGTGTGCAGAAGAGAGGAAAAACAACCCATGAAGGGCGTGAGAGAGAGAGATTAAAATGAATAAAGAGAGTTGTGTATTATTTGTATTTTGTGTATCAAATACACTTAAATGAAATTCAAATTCATTTACTACAAATTTGTCTTTACAAAAGTCAAACCATAAAGCCACACCAACCTCCATCAACTCACATCACTCCATCAATCATGAATAGTGACTTGCGTCAATCACTCAAAGTGAAAGACATCCATCACTTGATTGATGAATGATGTGACGCTAGTTGCGACTAGCAATTTGACGCTTGAATTGACTTGCGTGCCGCATTCGAATTCGAAATGCGAATGCACTCACAAACAATCTCGGGCTCTGGTTCGCTAATTCCAAATTAACGAATTTTCCATTACGACGCAATTAAATGATTACGCCTAGTGAAATCACTATTCACGTCACTAACGAATTAATTCTAAATTAATTCGTTCGCCCGAATTAAAATCTAATCTTAATTCAGCGTCGAAATCCAATTTCGTTTAATATATCAAAATATATTAATTAATCGATTAATTCCAAATTAATCGTTATCTCTCTTTTAATGATATTTTATCCCAGATAAAATATCTCTGTAATTAATCCCAGATTGATTTTTCTCTCTCATCTAATTAATCCCAGATTAATTTAGAGTGTGAGTCATACGTCATCGGTGAATCTTTGGGAAGCGACCCATGAGATCCCCGGATATGTTGGCACTAAATTGGTCGTCGGACTATCCGAACACGTAAGTACCTTGTACTTCGTTTATACCGATTTACAAGACAAGGTTGGCTTCTAGCAAAGCGCCATGCCTACCCAATTCTCCAGAAATATCCTTACAGGAATAAAAGATCTATATCATGTGTAGTATACGTAGTATTGCGTATTTCTGTCCAGTATCGGATGATCACGTGGTAGGCCTGGGGCTGGAATTGTGTCTGCCCCGTACGAAGCACATGTCGGATGTCTGGTAACTAGTCTCTATAATCGGATAAACATGACCTTGTCATTTTATCCCGATGACTGCAGTACTTAAGAGTACTAGTACCATATCCTACATGACCATCATCTCCATATGACTGGAGTGAGACTTCCGTCTTGACATCACACCCAACACACTACGATTCTCAATATACCTAGCATTGGCGTACATATAACCTGTTAAAGCCCCGGACGACCGCAACCAAAGTATATTGATTGTCGTAAGTATTAGCGGTGCAAGTCTCAAGTTAAGACCAAATACACCTACCCTGATTTCGGACTTCCATAGACACATTGTTATACTACCAATTCTGAGGGGGTCTATCCAGAGCGAAGCTGTTTCCCGTACCATCGGTAAAACACAACCTCCTATTACACTTGCATGAGTATCATATACCCAAATATATGAGAACTATGTCGTTGTGCCCTCACAACGCGCACAAATGTAATACTAGTCTTTTACGCATTATCGATGTCCAATCTCGATAATACTCTGACTATGGATATTTAATGATTTATCCTACGTGGACTGATATTGTCTCATATCATTCTCCGTCCAGGAACAAATCACAAGGACCTCTCATCATTTATACATCTTGGTGATCTAATCACAAATGATAAGAGTGCAATCTCCTTTGTCACATAGTTAATTTGTACAACAACACAATGATCTGTACAAATAGTGACGCTATGGGTCATAATTGTCCAACAGGGTTTTGTTTTATTTTATAAAATTAAACCTTAAGTATAAAAAGGAAAAAAGTTTTTCTTTTTGAAAATGCCTTCCATTCTAACCCTAGCCTCCATCTTCTTCTTATTCATTCTCTCTCAAAAGTTGAGACAAATTAAAAGAAAGAAAAAGAAGAAATAAATAAAAAGTAAATATCAAGTGTGATTAAATCTCTAAAACGTTTAGGGATTAATTTGTGAGTCTTGCCCACATAAGTTTCTGTTGGTAACGAGATATAGTTCAGAAGACTTTGTGGTGTCAAAAAAATCTTCATCTTCATCTCTTTCTTGTGGTTCATGGCAGTGAACATTGTTTTTGCCCATTGCCGCCCATTTACTTGGTGAAACGGAACTCAGTTTTGTTTCGTTTTAATCCAGTTTTTTGGGGAACATTTTGTGATGTTTTAGGGTTGTGTTGGGGCTTTTTTCAAGTGACAATCAAAACCAAAACACAGCCTTAGTCCACGCATTTCAGGGGTTGTTTCTGCAGTGCGTTTGGGCGTGAATCGAGTCAAAAACAGACCAATTTTTGTCCGACTATTCCAGGGATTATTTGGGGCTGGAATTCTGTCTAAAACTGAAGCAAAATTTCAGTGGGTGTGGTAGTAGCATTCGGCCTGTTCAAGGGAAGGGCAGAAAAAAATTTCAAGTTCGATCCGCTGCGCCCTAATCCGTTTCCGCTGCGCAAGGAAAGTGTTTCCTACAATTGGCATCAAGAGCAGGGTTGAAAAGTGTTATTAACCATTCTCTTTTTCATTTAAACTTATTGTTTTTAATATATTTATATGAGTTATAAATATTGATTTACATGTTTAGATAAGTAGGCACAAAATAATATTAATATGATAAATGGTTATTGTTTTTCATGTGATGAATGGATTTTGCATTGGTCATAAATATTTCCGGCTCTTATTTTCATGTTGGTTTTGTTTTTGGGATGTAAGGCCATAAGGCCATTGTTTACAATTGTTGTAATTTTATTTTCCCATGTAAAATTTCAATTGTTGTAATTTGGAGCACCGAAGTCGCAAAATGAGCTAGCACCACCTTGGAGCGTGATTTGAAGACCAAAGGATGCCTTGGTAATTTTTGCACTAATTATATTAGTATAGGGAAAAATAAGAGGCCAGTCAATGTAAAATATTTTTTTATGTTGTATATATGTTTAAATTCGAATTGTTTGAATAACATATCATATAGCTTGGGGTGCCTATTATTGCATTTCACATGCCATAACATAATTTAGATGCATTATCATTATAGACATGAAATATGATTTTATATGATTTAAAGTGTTTAAATTAGAATATGATATGCATGCGAAAAACAATTAATTGGATTAATTGGTTTTAAGGTTTAAAATTTGAATTCTAATATATTGAGCTTAATAAGTGCATAATAAATTTCATTGGTATATAGGATGGAAACTCAGACATAAATTCCATAGCCGATTCCAAAACAACCAAAACATCAACCAAAAACAGCAAAACAGCAAACCAGAAATAGCAAACAGTGAACCAGCAACCTGAAACATCAAAAAGCAAACCAGCTTCGATCCTTCCGGTGATGGCCTAACACACTTCCGAGAAAGCAACTTAAAAGGTAAGACATTAGGGCACCCTTACCATATTTCTTTTATAGTTCTGGAGGTTGTATGCTTGGCTGGACGTGAAATACGTCCAGCCGGGTATGCGAAGTCCTACATCAAAGATGGCCGAATTTCTGATCACATTCTTTTCTTTATTCGTCATTTTGTTATTTATTTTTTTTATCTATTTGGTGTTATCATTTTTATCTATTTATTCGCTTTTATTGTCATTTTATTATTTCGCCTTTATTTTGTTTATATTTTTCATGTTGATAATTATACGCATATGCATGGTTATATTCTTCTGTTCGTTTACATTGCATTGATGATTATGTATGTTATTATCCCTTGTGGTATATTAGATGGAAACCCAGATGTAAATTCTGTAGCCGAATCCGAACGGACGGTAGTGCGGTTTGTACTTGGGATGCAACTCCACGTGCCACTCGGGAAATACTCATATAAGCATGATTAACCCTTTTTTTTCTATTTACTTATTGACTCTTTATTTGCTTTTGATTGTTTATTATAATTTTTGTTATCGCATTTCGTATTTCTTAATTTAATATGCTTTTATTATTTCTATTAATGTTTATTGGTGTGTAAATTTGTGTTTATTTGAATTATCTTGCATGAACTGCATAAGACTTGGGTATACCATTATGTGAACCCGTCCATTATACTGGCATAAGTAAGGGACCATTCCAATCCCAACGGTTTGAGCTCTTCCCTTGCGAGGGGTGAGTGCGGCCTTAAATCTTTCCCAGTTCACGCTGGGTGGCGACTCCTTTATTCTCCGGTTTAGTCCCCCGCAGGCTACTCCGTACTCTCTACAGGCTGCGAGCCCAACAGTGTCTTGGTCACCGAGCATCATAGGCATAGCTGTAAACCCCTCTTCGCTCCTAAAGATGGTGACTCCACTAGGGATAGAGAATCGGCCCCGAAACAATGCCTTGTAGTGTCTGTGGCTTTGGCTTTGGTTACCCAAGTCTCATATATTTTGCATACCCTTCTTACCCCGATGGCGTCATGTATCGTGAAGTCGTTTTCACTCAAGGTGGCGGATCATTATATGATGATAACCATCACTCGTTGGCACGTACCCTAGGGTATAAAAAAGGCACGCTCACTTGGTCGCACGAACCCTTGAGTGGGGGACCTAGTTGTGACCAACCGTTCACCGATGAGAGCCTTATCCATACCCTTGTAAGCCCACATACGAACTGTATTTATGTGTCCTATAGAAGCTACCCCTCATGCTTGTGTTTGGGTAAATTATCATTTGGATCCATTTGGACCTCTCGTCATAATATACGAACTTATTGGGCCACTTAAACTGGGACGAGTTTGTATCTTATGATGATTAGGCCAAAAGATTTTAAAATGATGATGGACCACCTTATGTTTGGGCCTCATATCATTTGAAGTTATTTAGCCACCTTATCGCAAAAGTGTAAACCTGTTTGGCCTTTTCAACTGGGACAAGTTTACAAGTCGTGATAATCTAATTGAATGCTTTAAATGATAACGAGCCAACTTGTATGAAAACCTTGATTGGCTTCGAAGGTCTAAACATGATCTGAATATGCCAAATACATGAGTCCGATATCCGCACTGGCTTTCATCCAGGAACGGTACGCCTTGTTATGGCATATTTGTATACTTTTGGATATCTCCAAGTCCGTCCCCACCACAACTGCGATTACGGAGGGCCTAATTCATAGTTTCTAGACAATGGTACGATCCCAATAATAGGCTTAGTCAATTTTATAAATGGGTGGTCTTTGTCTTTTACTGATGAAAATGGACAGAGGTAGCCAAGGTTCACCCCAGTAGTGTAGGAGAGAACAATTTTGTGTACCTTACATTGGTGCATAAAATTAGCCAAACCTAGGGCAGAAATGGACTTACCACGAGTGTGGGAGGAATAAGGTCGGAAGGATATTTTTTGTTTTGATAACCACATGCATCTCATGCATACACGCATCATGCTGACACTTTCTCTTAAAAGCCATCAAAGATATCCATTGGGTTAGAGAATAAGGAAGACTTGTCAAGAAGTGGTTAGGAAGCATGGATGCGTAAGGAAATGAAGATTCCCGCATGGATCAATTGGAGACCAACCTCACCAAAATTACCGAGCAACTACATGAAATCCCTATTTTTGAAGATGGCATGGCTGAATATGCCACGGGAAGGATAGTCGGGCCTTAAGCAGAGCTACAGAAACTCAGAGAACAAGTAGAGTTAGTTACCCACAAGATAAAGGGAAAACATGAAGATCTATTAGACTATGATGCGATGACTTTCGAAGAACGGTTGCCTCCCCAGTTTAAGATGCCTGACTTGTCCAAGTTCAACGAAAATGAAGATCCTAGGGTCCATCTCTGAAAATATGTTTCAGTGATGAGTTCATTGGGTTTATCGAAGCGCCAGGTGCAGAAGATGTTTGGGATGTCACTGGAAGGGGCGCCTGTAGTATGGTATCATAGCCTGGAGAAAAAGGTGAGGGATGACTGGAGGGCATTAGCGGAGGCCTTTCTGAACCAATATGTCACGGATATGGAGATAGACTTGCCACTCCGTGACCTAGAAAACACCAAAAAGAAGCAAGAAGAGACCTTCAAAGATTATGTGGATCGTTAGAAAAGCCAGCTCTTGAAAATGCAGACATGGCCCTCAGAGATGGACTAAATTAAGATGATCATTAAGGGCACCAAGCCCTCCATTTATAACAAGCGGAGAAGGATGACCTCCATAATTAGTGACTTTTGACAGTTAAAAGAAACTGTCATGGATGTCGAGGAAAAAGAAGCCGAGAACATAAAGTTTTTTTACCAGAATAGAAAAATCATTGGGGGGCTTTCGGGGACCAATCCCTCTCCTACTGAGGTCGCCGCCATCAGAAACAGGCGATTCTTCAATTTTGGTAGACCTTTGTCAAAGGTGTTTGAAAAGTTGGAGAGGCAAAGGCTCATAAAACCCTCAGAACCTAGACAGCTTCCAAACCATGTGCCACCCCACCATAACTTAAACCTATATTGTCACTACCACCAACAAAAAGGCCATGAAACTGAAAACTAGATCCGCCTTAGGCATGAGATCCAAGACCTCATTGAAACCCGTAAGATACCCGGCCCGGAAAAAGAACAACCCCACACACACATAAACCCTCTACCCAACTACCACTCTGTTCCACCACCCACCTACATGATCAACTCCAGCCTGCCCGAAAGCTTTATCCTCCAAACTCTCAACTACCAAGCTTCTTTCATAGGGATATGGGATAGCAGTAGTGAAGATGAAACAAAGTAGGGGAGAGATTTTTGGGAAAACTTCTCGAGCAGTGACGAATATGAGGTAAATGGAATGAGTTGCAGTGGGCATTTTTATATGATGTAATGGAGAAAGGTAAAGAAGTGCTAACAGAAGGCCGAGAGGTGACAGAGAATACGAATAACACCGAAGGGGATACTCTGTTGCGTCAATTGAAGAATACACGGGCACAAGTGAGCATATGGGAGTTATTATGCGCCTCTCAATAGCACATGTGTGCCATGGTAGAAGCTCTAAGCAAGATAATGGTACTTGAAAATACAAACCCGACAATGTTCGTAGGGTACGTACAGAAATATGGTAGGCAGATGATAACATTCTCTGAAGAAGAGCTCCCGATGGAGGGGAGGAATCACAACAAGCCGCTATTAATAAAAGTGAAAGTAAGAGGTAAGAAGACATCTTGTATGATTATGGATGATGGCTCATCTATCAATGTGTGCCCTTTGAAGATTCTGTCAAGGTTGGGTATGCGGACAATAGATTTAAGCCCCTCCAACATGACTATCAAAACATATGACGATAGCAAATGGGGAGTCGAAGGTACTTTTGTCACAGTAGTCAAAGTGGGCCCGATAGAAGACGATGTGGAGTTCACAATGCTTGATATCCCAGCTACATTTGCTCTATTGTTAGGGAGGCCATGGTTTCACAAACTTGAGGGCGTGCCATCCACTTTGCACTAGGTTATTAAGTTCCCACATGGAGGGGAAGTCGTCACCATCATGGCTGAATTAGACAATGATGTGGTTACTTTAGACATACAGCCTTTCACAAGGTTCCAAGTGGCGACAAACTTCAAAGAATGGGTGGACCCTAAAGTGGCTAGAAGCATGGAAAGAATAAAATACGAGCCGGGAACAGGTTTGAGTGCTAGAGGAGCACTGCCAAATTTCAAGGGACAGACCACTAAGAGAGGATTGGGGTAAGAATCCGATAGGAATGAACTGAAGACCAAGAAGAGAGGGATAAAGCTGATGGAATACTTTTTGAAAGCCACAGGGTATCAAGGAGAGCCTGAACCTGTAGAAGTCAATGGGATCGTAGCACCAGGATTCGAGATCTTCAAGGATGTTATGGGCAAAGAACCACAGGAAGTTGCAAAAAAGGAAGATAAATGGGAAGAAGAACTACTGCAGTTGGAGAATCTGACACTTGAAAAAAGCAAGTAGATGGAGGAAGACAAGGCTGCAAATGTTTATTTTCCTGACATATTTGATTGTAATCCTGCAGTTTATAATAATAAAGACATTGATTTTTCTTACTTGTTCGAGTCTTTTCCTGTTTGTCCGCATCATAACATGCATGACATGAGCATATTCGACATTGATTCAACAAAGACAATGCATTTAATCTTGGTACATGTGAAAACCCCCAATGAAATTTTAATTGCAAGTGAGGTTACCTCTGATAAGCGGAAAGAACTAGAGAGAATATTAATAAAATATGCAAAAAATTCGCCTGGTCTTATGAAGACATGATAGGGGTGGACAGAGGTATTGCCCAGCACACGATACTAACTTATCTGAACATGAGACCAGTAAAACAGAAGCTCCGAAGAATGAGGCCAGAATGGGCTGAAAATTAGGGAAGAAGTTAAGAAGCAGATAGATATGGGGTTCTTAGAGGTGGTGAAGTACCCTGAATGGTTAGCCAAAATTGTGCCGGTACCGAAGAAAGATGGAAAGGTCAGAATATATGTGGATTATAGGGACCTCAACAAGCTTGCCCAAAAGATAATTTTCCCATACCTCATATAGACGTTCTGGTTGATAGCGCGGCTTTATCTAATATTTACTCGTTCACGGATGGATTCTCATGATATAATCAGGTTCTCATGGCCGAAGAAAAAAATCATAAGACTATTTTCGTCACTGAGTGGGGTATATATTTTTACAAGGTGATGTCGTCTGGACTTACGAATGTAGGAGCCACCTATCAACGGATGGCCACTACATTATTCCATGACTTGATGCATAGGAATTGAGGTATATGTGGATGACATGATGGTTAAGTCAGAGACGAGGGCCGGACATATAGAAGCGCTGGAGAAATTCCTTCAAATAGTCGATAAGTACAACTTTCGACTCAACCCCAAGAAGTGTGTGTTTGGGGTAACATCCGAAAAGTTGTTAGGGAATACGGTAGGAATGGGAGGGATAGAAGTGGACCCAGAAAAATCAAGGCAATTACCGAGATGCCCGCACCGAAGATAGAAAAGGAAGTTAAAACTTTTCTCGGGAAAATCTAGTATATCAGTCAATTCATTGCCAAGCTAACATTGGTATGTGAGCCCATCTTCAAGCTATTGAGGAATGACCAGCATGTGGAGTGGAATAGGCAATGTTAAGAAGCTTTTGACAAAATCAAAGAATACTTTGTTAAACCGCCCGTCTTAAGACCCCCAAGGTCGGGCAAACCCTGGTGTTGTATTTGGCCATAGAACCCGAAGCGCTGGGGACGATGATGGTACAGGAAGAGAGACAGCGGTGGAACATAAAGTCTACAACCTCAGTAAGAAGATGTTTCCGTATTAAGCCTGCTATCAAGAGGTGGAAAAGATCTGTTTGGCGGTGATATGGGCTTCTCGAAAGTTGCGTCATTACTTCGAATCCTATAAGATACATGTGGTAGCAAAGGAGAATCCCCTAAAGTACTTACAGTCAGTACCTTCACTGGTGGGGAAATTGGGCAGATGGTTGTTGTTGCTGATGAAGTTTGATATAGAATACCTCACTTCTAAGGTAATTAAAGGCGAGCTGTAACAGAATTCTTGGCATTGCGACCCATAGAATGAGATCAGTATAAGTTCGAATTTCCAGACGAGAAGTTCAAGCCATAACGGTATAGGGGTGGAAAATATATTTCAACGGGGTAGTGAATTACAAGGAGCTGGAATAGGAATTATGATAGTAACCCCCGAAGGAGAAACCTTACCTATGGCCAAAAGGTTGACGTTCGAAGTAACCAACAACATGGCTGAATATGAGGCACGTGTCTTTGGACTGAAAGCACCAATAGCCCTGGGAGCAAGGGATGTAGAAGTTTATGGAGACTCGATGTTGGTAGTTCGACAGATGCGAGGGGAATGGGAGTTGAAGAAAAATTGGTTGAAACCATACCTACTCCATCTCAGGAAGTTGGCACAGGCTATCCCCGACTGTAAATTCCAATTCTTGCCACGAGAAGAGAACCAAATGGTGGTTGGACAATTATGACCCATAGCGTCACTATTTGTACAGATCATGGTGTTGTTGTACAAATTAACTATGTGACAAAGGAGATTGTACTCTCATCATTTGTGATTAGATCACCTTAGATGTATAAATGAAGAGAGGTCCATATGATTAGTTCCTGGATTGAGAATGATATGAGACAATATCAGTCTACGAAGGATTAATCATTAAATATCCCTAGTCGTAGTATTATCGAGACAGGACATCGATAATGCGGAATAGGCTAGTATTGCACTTGTGCGCGTTGTGAGGGCACAACGGCATAGTTCTCATATATATAAGTATAGGATACTTATGCAAGTGCGATAGGAGGTTGTGTTTAACCGATGGTATGGGAAACAGCTTCGCTCTGGATAGACCCCTCGGAATCCCATTGGTATTATGACTATGTATCTATGGGAGGCCGAAATCAAGGTAGGTGTGTATAGTCTTAACCTGAGACTTGCATCGCTAATACTTACGATAATCGATAGACTTTGGTCTTGGTGGTACAGGGCTTTAACCGGTTCTGCGTACACCACTTCTGGGTTTATCAGAGAGTCGTAGTGTATTGGGTGTGATGTCAAGACGGAAGTATCACTCCAGTCATAGTGGAGATGATGTCACGCAGGATACGGTATTAGTGCTCTTAAGTGCTGGCCGGCCATCGGGATATTATGACAAGGTCATGTATATCCGATTATAGAGACTAGTTACCAGACATCCGACATGTGCTTCGGACGGGGCAGACACTTATCCAGCCCCAGCCCCAGCCCTAGCACGTGACTATCCGATACTGGGCTGATATACACAATACTACGGTATACTACGCTTGATACAGATCTATATATTCCTGTAAGAATATTTCTGGAGAATTGGGTAGGCATGTCGCTTTGCTAGAAGCCAACCTTGTCTTGTAAATCGGTATAAACGTAGTACGAGGTACTTACGTGTTCGGATAGTCCGACGACCGTATTTACTGCCAACATATCCGGAGATCTCATGGGTCGCTTCCCGAAGATTCACCGATGACGTATGACTCGCACTTAATTAATCTGGGATTAATTAGAAGAGAGAGAAAATTAATCTGGGATTAATCACGGAGATATGTTATCTGGGATAAAATATTAATTAAAGAGAGAGAACGATTAATTTGGAATTAATCGATAAAATAATATATTTGATATATTATTAGAAATTGGATTTCGACGCGGAATTAAAATTAGATTTTAATTCGGGCGAACGAATTAATTTAGAATTAATTCGTTAGCGACGTGAATAGTGATTTCGCTAGGCGTAATCATTTAATTACGACGCGACGGAAAATTCATTAATTGGAATTAGCGAACCCGAGCCCGGGATTATTGCGAGCGCATTCGAGTGCGGCACGCAAGTCAAATCGTGCGTCAAATCGCTAGTCACATCAAGCGTCAAATCAAATGTCACTTTGAGTGATGTGACATGTTGTCACTTGATTTGAGTGATTGATGTGGTTGTTGAAAAGCATTAATGGGCTTTTGCTTTTTGACTCTTTGTAAATGAAAAATGCTTTTATTTATTTGTTTTTTTGTTTTTGGAAAATGAAATAAATATATATAAAGCATTTTTTCTTTATTTTCTCTCTCCTCAATCGGTTTCTCTGAAACCCTTTTTCCCTCCTCTTTCTCTCTTCTCCCTCTCACGCTTCAAGCCGATTTCTTCTCCCAAAATTCTGGTTTGACCGAATCAGTGAGAAGCAAAGAAGAAGGAGTAGTGCTAGCACACACATGGGTTATACATAGGTGATAGGGAAACGAATTTATGAGCTTGGAATCATTTTGGAAGCTTGAAGCTTGGAGCTTCAATGGTGTTCATCAATGGCCAATCATGGAGGAGACAATAACCAGTGAAACCGAGCAGCCCACTGCATGAGGAGCCACTGCCGAGCTTGGAGGGAGGCAGAAAACGATCTTGTTCTTCGCATCTCAAACCGTTCAATGTGAGTTATGTTTCCGCCTTACTCCTTTGATGTGTTCATACGAATTTTATGCTTGATTTCATGATTCTTGGGACATATATTAGAACTCTACAATGGTATCTTGAGCTATTATCAAGCATGAAAAAGTTAGGGTAAAAATTGGGTAAACTCGATTTAGGCATGATTTGGTTGAATTGTTTGATGAAGTATGCTTGAATGAGGTTGAATTGAAGTTGTGTATGATCAATTTCATGAAATTGGATTGGATTCAATTTTCCCTAAATTTTGGGCATGAAAAATTGGGTAAAATCAATTGAAGCATGATTTGATTAAATTGATTGATTAAGTATGCTTAAATGTTGATGAATTAATGATTGATTGGATCAATTTGAAGAAATTATATTTGGAACAAATTTCCCCAATTTTTTATGTTGGCATAAAGTGACAAATTTGGGTAAACTTGATTTTGAGCATATTTTGTGAAATTGGATGAATGAGAATGCTTAAAGTATGTTTAATTTAAGATTGATTGGATCAATTTGTTGAAATTATGTTTGGAACAAATTTCCCCAAATTGCTTATGTTGGCCGAAATTAAAGAACCCTAAATTTCTTGGTGATTTTGTTTGTTTGATCATTGGATGACTTAAAACAATTGGGTAATGTTGTTTTGAAGTTCAATTTGATTGAATTTTGATTTGGAACATTTTTCCCAAATTAAAGTGGCTTGGCCGAATTCAATTGAATTTGAAATTCATTGTGTTTTTTGATTTTAATTCATTGGATGAATTGAATTGATTTGGGAAATGATGATTGTGGATTCAATTGGATTGAAACCGAATCGGATTGGAAAAACCCCTAATTGCCGAGAACAAAAGCATGTAAAATGGGTTTGATTTTAATAGATTGTGTTGGACACTATTTGTCATTAAAGTGCATGATTAAGTATGCTAATTGATGTTTTAGAAATATTAATTGGGTGGTTAATTGTGTATTACACTTAGGTTAATTAATTATGGAATTTAGAATTTTATAAGTTAATTAATTGGGCTTATTTTGGAAATTGGGCCTTTAAGGTTGTGATTGGACTTTTGGGCTTTGTTGTACAAAGTTGAGTTTAGGCAAATTTGGTTGGATCCAATTGGGCCTAAAACCGTATCCATAAAGTCCAATTATGACTTAATGGACCTTAATTATTTAATTGGGCCTAATGGGCCAAAATTAATTTAAAGGCTTATGGGGTAACTCCCGGATTGGATTTTGGTTATTTGGTTTGACCCGAGTTGACCAAAAGTCCACGCCTTAAGAAATTAATTAAAAGCCCATTGGACTTTAATTAAATAAACATTAGATGTTAATCGGGCTTTGAGACCCGTTGCGATTAAATTTGGAATTTAAGTCGTAAAGGTTCGTTAATAAAAGTGTAATATTTAATTTGGAATTAAATAGTGAATTAGAATTAAATGCGTATTAAATTGGATTTAATTATGTAGTTTAATTTAATTCAAGAATTCGTACTTTGAGTACTTATTCGCAAAACGAGTTTGACTCGAGCAAAAATCAAATCGTTGTTTGAACATTGGATGATCACTAATTATCAGATTAATTAATTGGATTAGATTGATTGATAACATGCTTGTATGAATACATGGTTGCGATGCATGAATAATGTATATCGGATGGATATTAGTCGGGTGGGACAATTTTGGAAATTGTAATAAATTTGATTTATTAATTGGACCTGCGTGTCCAGCCTTATCACCTCTACACTCTTTGTATTCTCTTCTCACCTATTCCCCTCAATGTAAATGAGGTTTCTTTAGAAGTATAGTGTAACGGGTAGAAGTAAATACATGTGCTAGTTTTGGAGAGAGAAAATGAGAGATTTGATCTAGGATCAATGTAAAGTATCCATCCGCATATCATTATTATTTTATTTCATATGCACTTTATTATGTGTTTAGAATGCATGTTTAAGGGTGTATGATGATGAGACCTTAACAAAGATAATAAATTGGTTGCCAATTGCACGCGAAAAACACTCGCTCAATATCAAGTGTTTTTCCTTCCATTGAGTGATTCTTACTCAAGATCCGAGATTGGCATTGGGTTGTTGGCCAAAGTCAAGCCCTTTGTCCATCGAAGATGTGTTTGAATCATGAAGGCTTTGTTCCATATCGGTGTCTTGTCCAAGTTGTGGTTTGTTGGCCAAAGTCAAGACCACTTCTTGTCCATCGACATTGATTACGAAGCTTTCCATGGTCAATGGGTCGCACTTGACTGGGATCACTAGGTTTGTTGTACCAAAGCCAAGGCTTACTTGATTCAGAGGAAAAAGGTTAGGTAATACATTCGATGTATTGGCATATATAAGATATATGTTTAGGATTTGGATATCCGCCTACTGGATCTAGGAATTGGATGAGATCCAATTGATCTTCGAGATCTACCTTGTTCATTATCATACAATTTGTTGGCCAAAGTCAAGATTGTGTGATATTTAACGGGATCCTAGCCCACTAGGAAACACGGTTTCCCGAGTACTCGACAGAGGGTTAGAGGCTCGCCGAAAAATAGTGGGAGGCAAGAATTGAATTTGCAATACTCGTTCAATTACTCGCCATACGCGCTCAATCACAAATTATTTCGTCGTTAGATTAAACTATAGTTGGACTAATATTTAAATTATTGTTTTAATAAGCAGTTGGACTGTATTATATTTGATTATATATAATTGGATTATATTAATCAATATATTTGAATTAATTAATTTCGTTTACAGTTGATTTTATAATTGGATTATAGTAATCAATGTAATTGAGGTTAATTAATTTAAATTATATTTGATTATATAGTTGGACTATTATAATCATTATAATAAATAGTACCATAAATCGTTGATTAAATAGTTGGACTATTAGAATCAAGATATAATTGAAAGATTGACATTTAAAACATAATCCTGGGGAAAATGTGTTTAAATGGTTTAATTTTCAAATTGGGAATAAAGTTTCAGGATGGTCCTGGAAATTAATAGGTTATTTTATTTGATAAAATAATATTTAAGCTTGTAGCGCAAGGCGCACCTTAATTCGATATTCCAGAAACACGAGGATTGGCCGAAGGCTTCTGGAGTGTTGAAACAGGCAAAGGTAAAATCATTATAATCTTCTGGGAAGATAAAGGACATATCCTAAGAAGGAATAGAAGACGAGCAAGGCTCTGACTTCAAATATGATTGTCATAATTATGTTCACAACTAGTATTAAAATTGGATTTTAGATACTTAGTGTGGTACACAATATATATATATTGATGTTCAGAATCTGTTTTGAACAGGATACTGACTTCAATAGAGATTTATCTGCGAATTGGAAACAGGACGAAAGTCGCTGTTTTAACCGTAGATACCTGAATTTAGGAACTACCTTCGGGTTAGTACTTAAATTTAGAAACTGTTATAATGTAGCTAGTTTGACTAGAAACATTATCTCTATATCGCGTATAACCCGCTGCGGGTGTACCTTTATATTCTAGAACACTAAAGTGTTTTATTATATAAAGATGATATTGAGATAAACACATTAGATGTGAATAACAGAATTTATATTTTGAATATAAATGATATCTCAATTATATAACATGACAAATAAATAGCTCAAATTGATTTGATCAGTTAAGAAAATTAATTGTGGCATAGTTGTCAGGGACACTGATAAACAAGAATCGTATATCCGCACTTTTGAAGAGCGGGTACTAGGACTGATTTGATTCTGTTCAAATAAAGTCTACTAATCTAGTTTATTGGGCAAAGTGCCTAAAACACTATTTACTTGGTAAAATTGTAAATGCCACCGATCTGTTAGCCCTACTTCATAGTGAAGTAAGTGGGCCCATGTCTAGCTAGGCTAGATATGGATATGAATATTTCGTGACCTTTACGGATGTAGCATCACGTATGGTTATGTGTTTCTTTTGAAACACAAATCGGAAACTTTTAGAGTTTCGACACGAAATAGACAAACAGATCGGCTAAAGTATTAAACCGTCACGGTAAGACCGTAATGAAAATACTTAAGCAATAAGTTTCTAGTATACTTGAAAGAGTATATATTCTTTCAAATAAGGACTCCTCCCGGAATACGTCAGTTTGACGGTGTGTCCGAACGGATTAACCGAATTTTGTTAGACATAATAAGGTTAATCACGAGTCGCTCTGAGCTACCATTTCCTTCAACGGATAAGCTTTAAACAGTGCAAGAACTTATTTTGAATAAGGTTCCATAATAATCTGTTTAACAGATATCATATTAGATATGAAACGGAAAAGAAACGGGTTTCTCATTCTTGATAATTTGGGTATGCTAGGATATGTTTGGATGATACCAAACTAAAACCCAAATAGGATAAGTGCCAAATGTAGGTTATCCTAGGGATACCATAAGTATTGTACTTATACATCTCACAAGAGAACAATTAGATTGTTACTCACCATACGGTTTTCCTGAGAGGAATACCGATATGCAGTGGTAAGTGGGAGGATAGTATTACTCGATGGAAATCAGAGTAATACTGTTCAAGGCACTGAATCTTAATGGAACATGAATAGTTCATCCAGGATGAGACTATTACCATTAATCTTCGAATACACAAGAACCGCGTAGGTCGGACAGAGTCAGAAAACAACCTGGGGTATGGGTTTCTGATCTAACCTCATAAAGATGTGAATCTTATTGAGGAATACTAACTGACTACGTATGAGGAAGTGATATAAGGTATCAACTCCCTAATTATGGCAAAGTGCCGTATAATCCGAAATGGATTCCATGTATATC
Source organism: Zanthoxylum bungeanum (assembly GCA_019454045.1). Classification (NCBI taxonomy): domain Eukaryota; kingdom Viridiplantae; phylum Streptophyta; class Magnoliopsida; order Sapindales; family Rutaceae; genus Zanthoxylum; species Zanthoxylum bungeanum. Next base: position 5,778 of record SKCR01005692.1, on the reverse strand, counting down.
AACCAGTTTGGATACTAGTTGATGTACCACAAGGCATTGTGCCTAATGGTACTTAAAAGTCTTCTAGGAAGACATACATGGATGGCAACATACCAACGTATAAAGCTAGGCTTTAAACGGAAAGGTATCGTTATCAACATTGTGTTGATTACGATTCAACCTTTTACCTGTTGCCACGGTAAATCCATTTGGATAATGCAAGTTATTCGATCCATGATTGGATTATAACAAGCATTAGGTTCTTAGAATTATCGTTTTGATATAATCATAATGGTGTACGATTTAATTCAAAACGAAAATAATTCTTGTGTATATAAGGAGGTTAGTGGGAGCGCACTGACAGTGGCTGTCCTATAAAATAATGATAATACGTCATTTCTTGGAAATGATATTCCCATAAAATAAATATCGGCGAAAGCTTGGCTTTCGCAATACTCTCCTAGAACCGTACATTGAAAAATGTACGAGACCTGGTGTATCATACGCTTTGAGCATATGGATTCACAAACAGGCCAATCCGAGTGATAGTCACTGGATTAATATTAAGAACATTCATTAGTATCTTAGAGAACTAAGGATGCTGTCTTAGTCTATGGAGAAGGAGAACTTGAAGTGACTGGGGTCACTGTAGCAAGTTTCCTATAACCGATAAAGACGACTAAAAGTCGCAAACGGTACTATATAGTTTGTATAACGGTACAGTGAGCTGGAAATCTTCCAAGCAAGATACTGTTACCGAATAAACAACAAATGCGGGTTGTTGTTGCAGCTGAAGCAACAATAGAAGTTATTTGGGTCAATACAAATCTAATTAGATTAGAAATAGTTCTGTTAGCAGCTGAGCTAGGCGTCAACACAGGCTAAAGAATTAATGGTCTCATCAACGATCCAGATACATACTTAGATACTCATCTGATTCATTCGGATCATACATCGTGGCGATGTGATGATCGAATAAATCGCATCAAGATGATAATCATGCAAATCCGCTGACGAATGCATTTCTCAGCAGTTTGAGCCAACCGTACATAGTTCGGGTGTTAGACACTCGAGTGACTGGCTATAGGCCAAGTGGGAGATTGTTGGACAATTATGACCCATAGCGTCACTATTTGTACAGATCATGGTGTTGTTGTACAAATTAACTATGTGACAAAGGAGATTGTACTCTCATCATTTGTGATTAGATCACCTTAGATGTATAAATGAAGAGAGGTCCATATGATTAGTTCCTGGATTGAGAATGATATGAGACAGTATCAGTCCACGAAGGATTAATCATTAAATATCCCTAGTCGTAGTATTATCGAGACAGGACATCGATAATGCGGAATAGGCTAGTATTGCACTTGTGCGCGTTGTGAGGGCACAACGACATAGTTCTCATATATATAAGTATAGGATACTTATGCAAGTGCGATAGGAGGTTGTGTTTCACCGATGGTACGGGAAACAGCTTCGCTCTGGATAGACCCCTCGGAATCCCATTGGTATTATGACTATGTGTCTATGGGAGGCCGAAATCAAGGTAGGTGTGTATAGTCTTAACCTGAGACTTGCATCGCTAATACTTACGATAATCGATAGACTTTGGTCTTGGTGGTACAGGGCTTTAACCGGTTCTGCGTACACCACTTCTGGGTTTATCAGAGAGTCGTAGTGTATTGGGTGTGATGTCAAGACGGAAGTATCACTCCAGTCATAGTGGAGATGATGTCACGCAGGATACGGTATTAGTGCTCTTAAGTGCTGGCCGGCCATCGGGATATTATGACAAGGTCATGTATATCCGATTATAGAGACTAGTTACCAGACATCCGACATGTGCTTCGGACGGGGCAGACACTTATCCAGCCCCAGCCCTAGCACGTGACTATCCGATACTGGGCTGATATACACAATACTACGGTATACTACGCTTGATACAGATCTATATATTCCTGTAAGAATATTTCTGGAGAATTGGGTAGGCATGGCGCTTTGCTAGAAGCCAACCTTGTCTTGTAAATCGGTATAAACGTAGTACGAGGTACTTACGTGTTCGGATAGTCCGACCGTATTTACTATTTACTGCCATCATATCCGGAGATCTCATGGGTCGCTTCCCGAAGATTCACCAATGACGTATGACTCGCACTTAATTAATCTGGGATTAATTAGAAGAGAGAGAAAATTAATCTGGGATTAATCACAGAGATTTTATCTGGGATAAAATATTAATTAAAGAGAGAGAACGATTAATTTGGAATTAATCGATAAAATAATATATTTGATATATTATTAGAAATTAGATTTCGACGCGGAATTAAAATTAGATTTTAATTCGGCGAACGAATTAATTTAGAATTAATTCGTTAGCGACGTGAATAGTGATTTCGCTAGGCGTAATCATTTAATTACGACGCGAAGGAAAATTCATTAATTTGGAATTAGCGAACCCGAACCCGGGATTATTTGCGAGCGCATTCGCATTTTGAATTCGAGTGCGGCACGCAAGTCAAATCGTGCGTCAAATCGCTAGTCACATCAAGCGTCAAATCAAATGTCACTTTGAGTGATGTGACATGTTGTCACTTGATTTGAGTGATTGATGTGGTTGTTGAAAAGGCATTAATGGGCTTTTGCTTTTTGACTTTTTGTAAATGAAAAATGCTTTTATTTATTTGTTTTTTGTTTGTTTTTGGAAAATGAAATAAATATATATAAAGCATTTTTTCTTTATTTTCTCTCTCTCTCAATCGGTTTCTATGAAACCCTTTTTCCCTCCTCTTTCTCTCTTCTCCCTCTCACGCTTCAAGCCGATTTCTTCTCCAAAAATTCTGGTTTGACCAAATCAGTGAGAAGCAAAGAAGAAGGAGTAGTGCTAGCACACACATGGGTTATACATAGGTGATAGGGAAACGAATTTATGAGCTTGGAATCGTTTTGGAAGCTTGAAGCTTGAAGCTTGGAGCTTCAATGGTGTTCATCAATGGCCGATCATGGAGGAGACAATAACCAGTGAAACCGAGCAGCCCACTGCATGAGGAAGCCACTGCCGAGCTTGGAGGGAGGCAGAAAACGATCTTGTTCTTCGCATCTCAAACCGTTCAATGTGAGTTATGTTTCCGCCTTACTCCTTTGATGTGTTCATACGAATTTTATGCTTGATTTCATGATTCTTGGGACATATATTAGAACTCTACAAATGGTGGATGCACTAGCCACCCTAGCTGCCACTTGCGAAAACCCAGAAAAAACTGGTAATGAGACCCCTTGTGCTGACAACAGCTAGTAACCCAGTTATGAGATAGAGAGAATCTTGGAAGTAAAATTCGACGATGGAAAGTTGTGGTACTATGACATCCTGTAGTATCTAGAGCGTGGGGAATTCCCATAAGAAGCCGGCAAGAAAGACAGAATAGCCATTCAGAAATTGGTTTCCTAGTATATAAGCTTGAAGGGAGAGTTGTACAAGAGACAAGCCAATGGCATCCAGTTGAAGTGTTTAAGAAAAGAATAGGCTCAGAATGTGATGGAAAGGTGCATGCTGGAGTATGTGCACCACACATGAATGGATTTAATTTGTCTCGCAAGATAGTGAGATAGGAATTTTATGGATCGATCATGGAAATTGACTGCGCAAAGCTGGTGAAGCACTGTCATGATTGCCAGGCATACGGAAACTTGAATCATCTACCGGCTACGAAATTTCACGGACTATCAGAACCTTGGCCTTTCTCAGCATGGGGTATTGACATGATTAGGAAAATCAGGCCACATGCATCAAATGGACACCGCTTCATAGTAGTGGCGGTGGACTATTTTTTGAACTGGGTGGAAGCCGAGTCATTTCGTAATGTTACGGCAAAGCAGATGGCCAAGTTCATAGCCCGTAACATAGTATGTCGATACAAAATGCCACATCACATAATAACGGACAATGGAGTCCAATTTCAGGGAGAAACAAAGGTGATGTTGCAGAAGTATGGGATAGGGCATCACAAATCATCACCTTACAGGCCACAGGCTAATGGGGCGGTAGAGGCAGCAAATAAAACCATAAAGAAAATACTCTCTAAGATGACGGAAAATTATAAAGATTGGGCTGACAAACTACCGTATGGCCTATGGGGGTATAGAACTTCAGTGAGAACAGCAACGGGAGCCACACCCTATGCTTTGGTTTATAGGATGAAGGCAGTGTTACCATTGGAAATAGAGATATAGTCAATGCGGGTACTAGCATAGGCAGGATTGCCTGAGCAGGAATGGGCCTCGCAGAGGTTCGAACAGCTAGCATTACTGGATGAGAAAAGGATAAAGGCCTTGTACCACATGCAGCTATAGCAGAATAGGTTTGCCAGGGCATTCAACAAGAAGGTGCGTCCCACCAAGATCAGAGAAGGTGATCTAGTGCTCAACCAGCCAAAGCCACTGATAATGGACCCAAGGGGAAAGTTCAGGCCCAATTGGGAAGGGCCCTACCTAGTCAAAAGGGTGATGGGGAATGAGGCAGTGAGACTGTCAGATTTGGAAGGGAACGAGATCACCAAGCCCATCAACGTGGATAGGCTGAAGCAATACTTTGCATAAAAAAAAAGGCTCGTTGGGTTGAAAATCTGCAAAGGACAGCCCAAGCAAAATAAAGAGCATGAGTGAGTAAGAAAAATGGCTAATTGTAAAATTCGTGAGGAACAGTTAGCGACAGAGGTACCCTTACGATGCAGTTTATTTCCTACATATGTACTGAGAAGTAATGCAAACGCCTTTATTGAAACAAATGTTCAGGATGTTCATAGATTACATAAATCCCAACTAACCGGGAAATATTAGAGTCAAGTAATTACAAATCACGTCTTTTGTTTCTTAGATGTTGGACCAAGGTCAGGAGATCTAAGAGAAGAACTCCAAGAATGGAGAGGAACCTCGAGAATGAGGACGAGTAAGGGGGCCTCGAGAATGAGGACAGATAAAAAAAAAATTAGCTCGCTGAGTTGAAAACCTGAAAAAGCGACTCAGGCAAGATAGAACAATCCGTTAAGTTGAAAATCCGAAAAGACAGCTTATGCAAAAGATAGGACGAATCTGCAAGACAAAGGGACTCCTAAGAAACCGGCTTGCAGGGTGGTGCTTTACACGTAAAAGGACTTGTAACTCATTGGACGAAGCACAAGGTAGTACCTTATTCGCATCCTCAGGATAACAAAGGAAAGCTTCAGGAATCGAAGAACATGATTTTCAAAATCCGAGAAGGGTAGGAAGAGAAAAATGCAAGCCGAGAATGGCAGCAAACTCCTTAGGGAGAGGGCAAATTTTGAAATCTGGGAATCGGGAGACATGATTTTCAGTATCCCAAAAAGATGAGGCTGCTTTCAAAAAGGCGTAATCCACTTGGACCCGATGCAGGTAGCGAATAGCAGAAAGTTGAGCCAGGTCCGGGGATGACCAGTCTACCACCCCACGAACAAATGACACACCGGGACATTGAGCCATGAAACCAAAGAGAACTGAGCAACAACCGGAGTAGAATGGACATGAGGAAACTGTAAGCAGGACAAGGGGCGACCAAATACTTCTATAGGCAAAGGGCACCAAAGAGCGCCAGGAAAGCTTAACCAAGGATAACATCAAGCCAATAAGACAAAAAAACCCATCGGAATAGGGAATGCATCCATACATACACGCATACACGTCGCATAGACACAATCTTTGTTTTGTATTCGCAGGCTTTGAATAAAAGGAAAATGTGGCCAAGACGACCAACTCCAGGAATGGAGAGGAGCCTCAAGAATGAGA
>SKCR01005691.1:0-25422 GCA_019454045.1 Zanthoxylum bungeanum | reverse complement strand
GATCTAACCTCATAAAGATGCAAATCTTATTGAGGAATACCAACTGACTACGTATGAGGAAGTGATACAAGGTATCGACTCCCTATTATGGCAAAGTGACATAAAGTCCGAAGTGGATTCCATGTATACCAACTATGTTTAGACACTAGTTGATGTACCGCAATGCATTGTGCCTATTGGTACTATATAAGTCTTCAAGGAAGACATACATGGATGGCAACATACCAACGAATAAAGCTAGGCTTTTAGCGGAAAGGTATCGTTATCAACATTGTGTTGATTACGATTCAACCTTTTACCTGTTGCCACGGTAAATCCATTTGGATAATGCTTGTTATTCGATCCATGATTGGATTGAAGCAAGCATTAGGTTCTTGGAATTATCGTTTTGATGTAATCATAATGATTTATGATTTAATTCAAAACGAAAATGATTCTTGTGTATATAAGAGGGTTAGTGGGAGCGCACTGATAGTGCCTGTCCTATAAAATAATGATAATATGTCATTTCTTGGAAATGATATTCCCATAAAATAACTATCGGTGAAAGCTTGGCTTTCGAAATACTCTCGAGAAATCGTACATTGAAAAATGTACGTGACCTGTGTCTCAAACGCTTTGAGCATATGGATTCACAAACAGGCAATCCGAGTGATAGTCACTGGATTGATGTTAATAACATCCGTTAGTATCTTAGAGAACTAAGGATGTTGTCTTAGACTATGGAGAATGAGAACTTGAAGTGACTGGGATCACTGTAGCAAGTTTCCTAGAACCGATAAAGACGACTAAAAGTCGGAAACGGTACTTTACAGTTTGGATAACGGTACAGTGAGCTGGGAATCTTCCAAGCAAGATACTGTTACCGAATAAACAACAAATGCGGGTTAATTACAGCAGCTGAGGCAGCAATTGAAGCCATCTGGGTCAATAACAAATCTAATTAGATTAGATATAGTTCTGTTAGCAGCTGAGCTAGGTGTCAGCACAGGCTAAAGAATTAATGGTCTCATCAACGATCCAGATACATACTTTGATATTCATCTGATTCGTTCGGATCATACATCGTGGCGATGTGATGATCGAATAAATCACATCAAGATAATATTCATGCAAATCCGCTGACGAAATCTTTTCTCAGTAGTTTGAGCCAACCGTACATAGTTCGGATGTCAAGCACTCGAGTGACTGGCTATAGGCCAAGTGGGAGATTGTTGGACAATTATGACCCATAGCGTCACTATTTGTACAGATCATGGTGTTGTTGTACAAATTAACTATGTGACAAAGGAGATTGCACTCTTATCATTTGTGTTAGATCACCTAGATGTATAAATGATGAGAGGTCCTTATGATTTGTTCCTGGACGGAGAATGATATGAGACAGTATCAATCTACGAAGGATAAATCATTAAATATCCCTAGTCAGAGTATTATCGAGATTGGACATCGATAAATACGTAAAAGACTAGTATTACACTTGTGCGCGTTTGTGAGGGCACAACGGCATAGTTCTCATATATTTGGGTATAGGATACTCATGCAAGTGTAATAGGAGGTTGTGTTTTACCGATGGTACGGGAAACAGCTTCGCTCTGGATAGACCCCATCGGAATTCCATTGGTAGTATGACTATGTGTCTATGGAAGTCCGAAATCAGGGTAGGTGTATTTGGTCTTAACCTGAGACTTGCACCGCTAATACTTACGACAATCAATATACTTTGGTTGAGGTCGTCCAGGGCTTTAACAGGTTCTGTGTACGCCAATGATGGGTATATTGAGAATCGTAGTGTGTTGGGTGTGATGTTAAGACGGAAGTATCACTCCAGTCATATGGAGATGATGGTCACATAGGATACGGAACTTGTTCTCTTAAATGCTCGAGCTATCGGGATATTATGACTAGGTCATGTATATCCGATTATAGAGACTAGTTACCAGACATCCGATATGTGCTTCGTACGGGGCAGACACAATTCCAGCCCCAGGCCTAACACGTGATTATCCGATGCTGGATCGACATACACAATACTACGGTATACTACGCTTGATATAGATCACATATTCCTATAAGGATATTTCTGGAGAATTGGGTAGGCATGGCGCTTTGCTAGAAGCCAACCTTGTCTTGTAAATCGGTATAAACATAATACGAGGTACTTACGTGTTCAGATAGTCCGACGACCGAATTTACTGCCAACATATCCGAGGATCTCATGGGTCACTTCCCGAAGATTCACTGATGATGTATGACTCGCACTTTAATTAATCTGGGATTAATTTGATGAGAGAGAAAATTAATCTGGGATTAATTGCGGAGATATTTTATCTGGGATAAATATTAATTAAAGAGATAAATTGATTAATTTGGAATTAATCGATTAAAATAATATATTTGATATATTATACGAAATTGGATTTCGATGCGGAATTGAAATTAGATTTTAATTCGGGCGAACAAATTAATTTAGAATTAATTCGTTAGCGACGTGAATAGTGATTTCACTAGGCGTAATCGTTTAATTACGTCGCGACGGAAAATTCGTTAATTTGGAATTAGCGAACCCGAGCCCGAGAGTGTTTGCGAGCGCATTCGCATTTCGAATTCGAATGCGGCACGCAAGTCACATCAAGCGTCAAATCGTTAGTCACATCAAGCGTCAAATCACATGTCACTTTGAGTGATGTGACAATTTGATTGATTGATTTGAGTGATTGATGTGGTAGTTGAAAAGCATTAATTGCTTTTGCTTTTTGACTTTTTGTAAAATGGAAAAGTGTTTTTGGTATTTTATTTTGGAAAATCAAATATATATAAAACATTTTTTATTTTCTTTTCTCTCTCTCCATTTACCACTTTCGGTCTTCTCCTCTTTTCCCTCCTCTTCACTCACTCGGCTTTGAGCCGTTTTCTCTTCTCCATTTCTGGTTCTGCCGAACACAATAGAGAAGCAAGTGAGTTGATTTTGTTGCAAAATCAAGTGCTAGCACACACAATGGGTTTATACTAAGGTGATAGGGCAGTGAACACATGAGCATGGAATCCCTTTTGAAGCTTGAAGCTCGGAGATTCAATGGAGTCTTCAATGGCCGAATCTTGGAGGAGCTTGAGGAGCCAAAACCGAGCAGTCCACTGCCAAGAGGAGCTGCTGCTGTGACTTTTGAGGGAGCTTGAAGGTTCATGTTCATCGCGTCGCAAGATTCGTTCATTGTGAGTATGTTTCCGCCATTCTCATTTGTGTATTCATGCGTTTTCATGCTTCTTGATGATTCTTGGGACCTAATTAGAAACCTACAACATATTCCCCTCAATGTAAATGAGGTTTCTTTAGAAGTGTAGTGTAACGGGTAGAAGTAAATACATGTGCTAGCGGGAGAGAGAAAATGAGATATTTGATCTAGGATCAATGTGTAAAGTATCCATCCGCATATCATTATTATTTTTCATATGCGCTTTATTATGTGTTTAGAATGCATGTTTAAGGGTGTATGATGGTGAGACCTTAACAAAGATAATAAATTGGTTGCCAATTTGCACTCGAAAAACCCTCGTAAAATATTAAGCGTCTTTCCTTCCATTGAGTGATTCTCACTCAAGATCCGAGACTGGCATTGGCTTATTGGCCAAAGTCAAGGCCTTTGTCCGTCGAGGATGTGTTTGAATCACGAAGGCTTTGTTACATGTCAGTGTCTTGTCCAAGTTGTGGTTTGTTGGCCAAAGTCAAGACCACTTCTTGTCCATCGACATTGATTACGAAGCTTTCCATGGTCAATGGGTCGCGCTTAACTGGGATCACTAAGTTTGTTGTGCCAAAGCCAAGGCTTAGTTGATTCAGAGGAAAAATGTTAGGTAATACATTGGATGTATTGGCATATATAAGATATATGTTTCAGACTTGGATGTCCCCCTACCGGATCTAGGAATTGGATTGGATCCAATCGATCTTAGAGATCTACCTAGTTAATTATCATACAATTTGTTGGCCAAAGTCAAGATTGTGTGATATTTAACGGGATCCTAGCCCACTAGGAAACGCGGTTTCCTGAGTACTCGACAGAGGGTTAGAGGCTCGCCGAAAAATAGTGGGAGGCAAGAATTGAATTTGCAATATTCGTGTAGTTACTTGACATACGCGCTCAATCAAATATCATTCGTCAAATAAATTAAATGTTAGTTGGACTAATATTTAAATTGTTGTTTTAATTAATAGTTGGACTATATTCAAACTATTCATTTATAGTTGATTTTATAATTGGATTATAGTAATCAATCTAATTGATTTTAATCTATTAAATTATAGATGATTAAATAGTTGGACTATTGTAATCATTATAATAAATAGTACCAAAATCGTTGATTAAATAGTTGGACTATTAAAATCAAGATAAAATTGAAAGATTGACATTTAAAATATAATCTTAGGGAAAATGTATTTAAATGGTTTAATTTTTCAAATTGGGAAAATAATTTCAGGATGGTCCTGGAAAATAATAAATTACTTTATTTGATAAAATAACATATTATGCCTAAGCCCGGAGTTGAGCAAATAGAAGAGCATAATCTTTGGAAGATTTATGTGATGATAACTTTAGTGCTTAATCCATTAAGCTTGTCGCAGTAGACTCCTTAATTTATGAATCAGAATTAAGGATTAGATCCTTAAAGTATGATAATGAAATTGAAGGATCTTCAAAGAATCTATCCTTAGATTTTAGAAGTACTAATATTGCAATAGTAAACTCTTTGAGAGTTAATGACTATTCTCAAGGAGACAAAGTCAAAGTTTGCAGTAAGGCAAGTAGCGCAAGCGCACCTTATTTCAATATTCAAGAAGGCCAAGGCTAGGTCGAACGCTTCTGAGTGTGGAAAAAGGCAAAGGCAAAATCATTATAGTCTTCTGGGAAGATAAAGGACATATCCCAAAATGTCTTCTTAAATTGTGGCAAACGAGATCGCGGAAGGGTGACTGCCATTTGGACAAAGCAGACATGAAGGAATTGAAGACGAGCAATGCTTTGACTTCAAATATGTTTGTCATAAATATATTCACTACTAGTATTAAAATTAGATTTTAGATACTTTTGTGATATATATGTATTAATGTTCAGAATCTATTTTGAACAGGATACTGACTTCAATTGAGATTTTATCTGTGAATTGGAAACGAGACGAAAGTCGCTGTTTCAACCATAGATACCTAAGTTTAGGAACTACCTTTCGGGTGTGTACCTAAAATAGGGAACTGTTATAATGTAACTAGTTTGACTAGATACATTATCTCTATATCAGTGTTTAACCCGCTGCGGGTAAACCTTTATATTCTAGAACACTAAAGTGTTTTATTATATAAAGATGATATTGAGATAAACACATTAGATGTGAATAACAGAATTTATGTTTTGAATATAAATATATCTCAAACTATAACATGACTAACAAATAGCTCGGACTGATTTGATCAGAAGAAAATAATTTGTGGCATTATTGTCTGGGACACAATTAAACAAGAATCGTATATCCACACTTTCGAAATGTGGGTACTAGGATAAATTTGATTCTAATCAAATAAAGTCTACGAATCTAGTTTATTGGGCAAAGTGCCTAAAACACTATTTACTTGGTAAAAGTGTAAATGCCACCAATCTGTTAACCCTAGTTCATAGTGAAGCAAGTGGGCCCATTTCTAGCTAGGCTAGATGTGGATATGAATATTTCGTGACCTATATGGATGTGGCATCGCGTTATGGTTATGTGTTTCTTTAGGAACACAAATCGGAAACTTTTAAAGTTTCGACACGAAATAGACAAACAGATCGGCTATAGTATTATACTGTCACGGTGAGACCGTAATGGAAAATACTTAAGCAATAAGTTTCTAATAAACTTGAAGAGTAAAGTATTCTTTCAATGAGGACTCCTCCTGGAACACATCAAATTATCGGTGTGTCCAAAATGAGTAACCGAATTTTGTAGTGATACAAGGTATCGACTCCCTATTATGACAAAGTGTCATGAGTCCGAAATGGATTCCATGTATATCAACCAGTTTGGATACTAGTTGATGTACCGCAAGGCATTGTGCCTATTAGTACTATATAAGTCTTCAAGGAAGACATACATGGATGGCAACAAACCAACGTATAAAGCTAGGCTTTTAACGGAAAGGTATCGTTATCAACATTGTGTTGATTACGATTCAACATTTTACCTGTTGCCACAGTAAATCCATTTGGATAATGTTTGCTAACGCTGCATGTTTCATTTATAAAATATGTCAGCTTAACGGGAAAATCGCTTTCCTGAAAAGGAAACCTTTTGGAGGATGTTTACAACATCCTGTCGGTTTTTTCGTACCAAAACTAGCAAACAAGGTTTGTAGGTTACTCGATCCATGTTTGGATTGAAGCAAGCATAGGTTCTTGGAATTATCGTTTTGATATAATCGTAATAGTTTATGATTTATTTCAAAACGAAAATGAGTCTTGTGTATATAAGAGGGTTAGTGGGAGCGCACTGACAGTGGCTGTCCTATAAATAATGATAATATGTCATTTCTTGGAAATGATATTCCCATAAAAATCGGTGAAAGCTTGGCTTTCGAGAAAACTCTCCGAGAAATCGTACATTGAAAAATGTATGTGACATGGTGTCTCATACGCTTTGAGCATATGGATTCACAAACAGCCAATCCAAGTGATAGTCACTGGATTGAAGTTAAGAACATACTTAGTGTCTTAGAGAACTAAGGATGTTGTCTTAATCTATGGAGATGGAGAACTTGAAGTGACTGGGATCACTACTGCAAGTTTCCTAAACCGATAAAGACGACTAAAAGTCGCAAACGGTACTATACAGTTTGAATAACGGAACAGTGAGCTGAAAATCTTCAAAGCAAGATACTGTTACCGAATAAACAATAAATACGGGTTATTTCTGCAGCTGAGGCAGCAATGGAAGCCTTCTAGGTCGATAAACAAATCTAATTAGATTAGATATAATTCTGTTAGCAGCTAAGCTAAGCTTGAGCACAGACTAAAGAATTAATGGTCTCATCAAATATCCAGATACATACTTCGATATTTATCTGATTCGTTCGGATCATACATCGTGGCGATGTGATGATCGAATAAATCGCATCAGATGATAATCAAGCAAATCCGCTGACGAAAGTCTTTCCTCAGCAATTTGAGCCAATCGTACATAGTTCGGGTGTAAGACACTCGAGTGACTGGCTATAGGCCAAGTGGGAGTTTGTTGGACAATTATGACCCATAGCGTCACTATTTGAACAGATCATGGTGTTGTTGTACAAATTAACTATGTGACAAAGGAGATTGCACTCTTATCATTTGTGATTAGATCACCTAGATATATAAATGATAGGAGGTCCCTGTGATTTGTTCCTGGATTGAGAATGATATGAGACAGTATCAATCCACGAAGGATAAATCATTAAATATCCCTAGTCAGAGCATTATCGAGATTGGACATCGATGAATGCGTAAAAGACTAGTATTACACTTGTGCGCGTTGTGAGGGCACAACGACATAGTTCTCATATATTTGGGTATATGATACTCATGCAAGTGTAATATGAGGTTGTGTTTTACCGATGGTACGGGAAACAGCTTCGCTCTGGATAAGACCCCTTCGGAATTCCATTGGTAGTATGACTATGTGTCTATGGAAGTCCGAAATCAGGGTAGATGTATTTGGTCTTAACCTGAGACTTGCACCGCTAATACTTGCGACAATCAATATACTTTGGTTGCGGTCGTCCAGGGCTTTAACAGGTTCCGTCTACGCCAATGCTGGGTATATTGAGAATCATAGTGTGTTGGGTGTGATGTCAAGACGGAAGTGTCACTCTAGTCATAAGGAGTTAATGATCGCGCAGGGATAAATAACTGGTTCTCTATATAAGGTTGCAACCATCGGATAATATGACTTGGTCATGATTATCCGATATTAAAGAGACTAGTTGCTTGTCATCCGATATATGCTTCGTACGGGGCAGACACTGTACCAGCCCCAGGCCTCACATGTGATCATCTGATACTGGACATAAATACGCAATACTACGTATACTACGCCTGATACAGATTCTTTATTCCTGTAAGGATATTTCCGGAGAATTGGGTAGGCATGGCGCTTTGCTAGAGGCCAACCTTGTCTTGTAAATCGGTAAAACGTAGTACGAGGTACTTACGTGTTCGGATAGTCCGACGACCGAATTTACTGCCAACATATCCGGGGATCTCATGGGTCGCTTCCCAAAGATTTACCGATGACGTATAACTCGCACTCTAAATTAATCTGGGATTAAATAGAAGAGAGAGAAAATTAATCTGGGATTAATTGCGGAGATATTTTAGCTGGGATAAAATATCAATTAAAAGAGAGATAATGGTTAATTTGGAATTAATCGAGAAATTAATATATTGATATATTAAATGAAATTGGATTTCGACGCGGAATTAAAATTAGATTTTAATTCGGGCGAACGAATTAATTTAGACGTGAATAGTGACTTCGCTAGGCGTAATCATTTAATTACGACGCAATAGAAAATTCGTTAATTTGGAATTAGCAAACCCGAGACCGAGATTATTTGCGAGCGCATTCGCATTTCGAATTCGAATACGGCACTCAAGTCAAATCAAGTGTCAAATCATTAGTCGCATCAAGCGTCAAATCACTTGTCACTTTGAGTGATGTGACTTGACACCTTGATTGATAGATGTGACTTGATGTGAGTTGATGGAAAGCTTTTTGAAATCTTGATTGACATATATTATTATAATATTTGGTATATGTTATTTTGATTTTGGAAATCAATAACCATTACACACTTTTTTCTCTCTTTCTTCTTCATCCCTCTCTCACGCCATTTTCTTCTTCTTAAGGCAGTGAACTGCCGAATGATGGAAAGGAAAAAGGGAAGCAAGAGTTGGATTTTTGTGGCAAAAATCGCAAGTGCTAGCACACTACGAGACATGCGAAGGTGATAGGGAAGTCTACCCATGAGCCGGGAACCGTTCGACGAAGCTTGGAGCTTGACGAAGGACCAAAACAAAGGCAAAAAATGTGAGTTGTTTCAGCTCACTACCGAACCAGTGAGGAGCAGAAAGAAAATTTTTGTTCGCCTCCGCGTCGCTCTACACCACTCGATGTAAGTATTCTGTGACTTCTCGATGTTATTCACACATGTTCATGCTTGATTTGTGATCCTTGGGACCCTTAGAATATCCAACAGCTGGCCCGCTGACAAGCCAACAAACCAGGACGCCAGTTTGGGGGGGGTCGAGTGGGCTCTTTGTGTGGTTATGACATTTTTGGCAATTAAAGGAAAATGCAGGTATATATAGAAAAGTTTTCGTAAATTATAATTTGGCCCTCAAAAATTGCAATTAGGTCCCTGTTATGGGCCTCTCTCGAAAATGTGCATTTTTAAGCCCTTCTGATGCAAATTTCGAAAAGTGTTCAACATGAAAGTTGTTCGTCTCGGAAACAAATATGATGATTCAAGAATTAGCTCAATCAGAGTTCGTTTGAAAGTTTTATAGCCGAAACAAGAATCTTTTACACGTATATCGATAAAATCAGAAAATCGCGTAACTGATTTTTGAAACTACGTGTTTTCCAACGCGATGAATCTCTACTTTAAAATTTTTCGATATATTTTCCAACACAAACTCCGATTTTTGATTACCATTCTGTTCCAAATACTTATCATTAATTCGGAAACATTCCAACAGTGTTCTGAAAAACTCGGGATATTATATCCTCCCCTCCTTATAAAAATTTCGTCCTCGAAATTTCTCCATCCTTATTTCTGATCATTCGGAACCGATCTTATGTATATTATCATATTGTCTATATTCGGAATTTGCCTCACTTATACCTTTTCAAAAGTCACATATTCCATACATCAATACGAATCATGCTATTTCGAAACAAAACACATTGAATCAAACATTTCATGCCTAAATCAAGCCAAACTTGTCATTTCAATTCACATTCATTCATAAGAACACGCTCAAACCGTTTCAAGCTCATCCATCAACAGAAAAAAAAAAGTTGAACACGACTTCTATACAGCCAATCACATACATCTCCCGAAACAAGGAACATGGCACATGTTCTTTGCACACAACCAAATACAGTTTCAAAATGAAAACGTAACACGAAACAGAACTCATTCATTTCACATCATGTCATTCTATATCATATATATAAACTACATCAATATCAAAGTTTACATTCATACATATTCCATCACACATACAACTTTGTGTGGCTGACCATTTAGCACATATACCCATCACTATACCCATATGATCCAAGTCTAACTATAAACTTATATACGTATTCTTATGACGAACATAATCTTTTATATCAACAAATAAATCCATTGTCACGGCCAGAAGTGACAAATAATCCTACATGCTCTTATGATGTTGATAGTCTGAAATCTGTCAACCTCTGTCATTATTCAAAATAGAAAATGTAAACCGATTTCTTTCAAAAACCATTTCGAAAATACATTTGAAAAACTATTTTACTGTAAACAAAATCAATTTCAAAATCCATTATCGTAAAACCATATCGAGCATCCAGCATAACTCACTGGACGAAACATAAACGAGCGCCCAATGCCCGAATCGCGCACATAGATCAGACAATAAACAAACGATCCCCTATCGACATAGGGTCGGGTCAACCCACTGCAGTTGGGCAAACCCCTAAATAAGCATCACGAAGGGTCAAAAATATAAAATCATCAAGCTCCGTGACAGAAACATATCATATCATATAAAAAATAATGCTAAAATGTATCAAATCAAAATGTAATTCTTTTGAAATCATTTTCCCTCCCAAAAATAAATATGTGTAAATCAAAAATAAATCTTTGATGCAAAGTTTTTAAAATACATACCGATCGTCCACTGCTCAGTCGCGCGCATAGACCGAACAATGTACGGACCATGTCGACAAGGTAGTGGGCCAGCCATTTTCGATGGTTTGGACCCCATAACGAGCGCCCCGGGGGCCAATCCGGAACGAAACATATACGAGCACCACGGAAGGTCAAAAACATAAAATCATCAAGCACCGTGGCGGAAACATATTTTCGAGCGTCTCGGCGGAAACAAGTTTTACAGTATAAAAACATCAAAATCAGTTTCGAGCACCGAGATGGAAACTTATCGATAAATCTAAAAACATGAAAACGTTAATCAAGCATCGAGGCGAAAACACTTTCTTTATCCTTTATAATCAAAATCAAAACCTCTGAAAATTTTCTTTCATTCTTCTTTTCTTTTTCTTTTCAAAACTCTTTTATGCCAGAAATCAAATACCAAAATTTCAAAACATGGTTCAAAATATCAAATCACAATTCAGACTATCAACATCATAGAATCTCCCATACCTCAAAACACCTCAAATTCACATTACTTACCTATACATATACCTATAAGAACAACATAATTTTAACTTAATGTACCTATACACATACATATATTAATATCATACAAACGTGTATAGATAATCCAAATCATCAATATCAATCAAAATCATAGCATGTCATAGCATATAATATTAATCAAATCAATTAACAAACATATGACTTATATGCTTTATACGTAACAGAAAACTTACTCAAACGATCGGATACCCTATAGCAGCAGTCACCACCACCCCCTAATCTTTGCTCTGATACCACAATTGTAACACCCCTCCAGAGGCAGGATGCTACCGGCATGAGACATGATTGACCCATCTCCATAAGCCTCTAAATTTACGAAAATCCGGCATGAGGTATCCTAAAATCGGACAACCTGGATCGCAATCCAGCATCAAAGGCAATCCATGAATACTCCAAACAAATAAAAAGACCTCAGGTCCACACAAATCTCATCAAAATCATATCCTAAGGGCTTCGCCCACACTATCTATCAACACTCGAGGGCTCTGTGCCCACCATATCATAAACAATCAAAACTTTAACTTATTAATACAAACCACGTGCTCAACACGATAAATAAAATAATAAATCAGATATCCTAATCTTCTAAAACTTTTCCCAGGACATATGCGAGGGTAACTGCCGCTTGGGTAATCCATGTCTCGAACATGACTTCAAAGTTGGAGTGATTGACCCATCTGGTAGCCAACCTGTAAAACTAGCAACTGGCTTCGCGAGTACTCGAGGTCCTAACCAAATCTGCCAAAACAAATGGCAAAGTGCCGTTAGAATCAGGATTTACGGACTTTTCGACTTAACTACGATAAAATTCCGGATCTTTCCCGGACAACCAAATCAAGTCCGATTTCAACACTTTTAGTTTCAGTATTCTTAAAACACCATTACAAACTATTCCAAGCCACAAGTTTACCTAAATTCTTGGTTTACTCGTTTTTGGAAAATCTTCTGAAAAAGTTTCCGCAAACGCTACAAAAGGATCTTGAACCCTCCGAACCTTCCCGGATTTATCAAAACATGTTCGTGATATCAAAAATGACTCATAAATAACATTAAAATCAAAACAAATCATTATATCCAAAAACTCACTTTTATCGTAAACTAGCATATTCAATCGGATCGATCAAACCCGTTCTATTTTCACACAGATTCTACTGAATGCTCATATTCAATATACTAATACTCAAACAATTCATTTTATATCAATACGCTATGCTAAAAAGCTATTGGATACATCCGAACATTTAACAACAAACTTTAAATTTTCGGATCTTTACCGAGAGGACTTACCAAGATTTCGAGCCCATATACAGACACCAAACGATCCCACGAACGCGCTGGAATCGACGAAATTCTGATCGGAATTACTGTTCACTGTGGGTCACTATTCATCCGAATCTTCCTCTCTCATTTCACGTGCAATCGAGCACGGATAGGAAAACTCATCATTACCATCTTGTAGTACTCTTTGAGAGCTTCGATTTGGCGGGTGGCTCGGACTGTGAAACGAAGCGAGGAGCCGGGATCGGGAGACCCACTCGCGTGCGCACTTCTTCCTTTTTCTCGCCATCGTCGCCGGCCACCCTCAAGTACGGGGGCATCGGACACAACACCCTGGGCCGTCGGCCGGTCGGTGGTGGCTGGCTGGCCGACCGACAAGCCAAGAAACCAGAACACCAGTTTAGGGGGGGTCGAGTGGGCTCTTTGTGTGGTTATGCCATTTTTGGCAATTAAAGGAAAGTGCGAGTATATATAGAAATATTTTTGTAAATTACAATTTGGCCCCCGAAAATTGCAATTAGGTCCCTATCATTGGCCTCTCTAAAAATGTGCATTTTTGAAGCCATTCTGATATAAATTTCGAAAAGTGTTCAATATGAAATTTGTTCGTCTCGAAAAAAAAGAGTCTGATGGTTTAAGAATCAGCTCAATCGAAGTTCGTTTGAAATTTTTATAGCCGAAACAAGAATCTTTTACACGTATATCGATAAAATCAAAAAATCGCGTAACCGATTTTCGAAACTACGTTTTTCCAATGAGACGAATCTTTATTTTAAAATATTCCGATATATTTTCCAACATATAAACTCCGATTTTTTATTACCATTCTGTTCCAAAGACTTATCTTTAATTCGGAAATATTCCAACATTGTTCCGAGAACTCGGGATATTACAATGAGCTTGTTTTCATAAAACATTTGGTCAGGGCGTGCGACTCGAACATTAGACGCTAGATTTATATATCCAGTTGAGTTGGTTCCTGGAGGCTTGATATAAATTTATGATAATATTGGTTTTGAAATTTGATTTCGTTTACAATAGATTAGTTTATGATATATTTTGGATACTCTTGTTTTGTGATTTTTCTAAAAATTTATTAAATTTTTTTTTTTCAAAAAGTTCATTTTTGAATGAGATGTATTTGACTTCGATTATGTTATGATATTATATGTATCCTCTATGGTGCTTGTACTATTTTTTTATGATTTTGAAATTGCCATAATGCTTGTATAGGGCCTTGTCATTCTGTAGTGAACTAACCTGTTACTCTCTGTCGACAGGAGATTTTTTTCTTACATTGTGCGGTCAGGGTATACGACTCAGACATTGGACATTTGATTAGTTTTCTGATATATTTTCAAAAGATTAGTTTTCTTATGTATTTTCGAAAGATTAGTTTATGATGTATTTTCAAAAGATGAGTTTAAAGCGCTTACCTAATGTTTTCTGTTTTTTTGATGATGGATGAGATTGATTTGTACAGAACTTATATTTGTAATGTGTGTTTGTGGATATTTTGGTTACTGAGTTAGTATTGTGTCATAGTAGTCTTAGTTACAGAGTCCGTTCGAACGACATTCATCTCATACCTATTCTAAATTAGGTAGTGAGTTTCATATGAGCATTGTATGCCTAAACCAATACTTATGTCTGTTTGTGACTCAGTCATGTATTCTTTGCACATTCTGACTTTTAATCTCGTTATTTGATGACTTTTGATCTCTGAAAGTTTTGTATGTCTCTATTGTTGGATATATAATATTTTCAAGGTCTTGAATGAGTTAAGATCTTAGAGTCGTACATGTATGCATTTCTCGAAGGTTTGTATGTGAATGTATGAAAACTCTAATGTTTGAAATATTTTTCATTTATGTATGAGTACAAGTAAGCTTTCTGAAGTTGTGTATGTACGATTGTTATGCAGAGGAATTGAGATTCTATACAAGCTACGTTTATGAATTTGTATATGTATATATATCTAACGTGGATTTTGAACATTCGAAAAGTTTTCCGTATAAAGATTAATACTTGAGTTATTACTAAAGAAAGTTTTAAATTTTCCGATTTAATGATATTTCAAATATGTTTCATTTTTTGATATATGATAAAAGAGTTTAATTTCATAATTCAAATAATTTGGATATTATAGTTCTCGATTTTAGTTTTATTCAAAGTTTTGATTTTGTATAAGTATGCCTTACGAACTCAGTTTCTAGATCAATATATGTAAGTATTTTTTTTAGAAGACTTCGTATGTAAATAGTGTAAAGAATAGTACGAATTTTGAAATATTTTCAGTATAAGTTCAAGTATAGTGTTTCTTTGAATTTCTAGATTTGTATGTCCTAGTCGTTTTCCGATGATTATACAATTATAGGCTTCCAAGCATTTCGGCACAACATTTTAAAGGCCTTCTGAAAAACTTTATGTCTTAGAAGTTTAGGAGCTATGTTGGTTATGTTTTGAGTCATGTTGTGCATGTTTTTGTTATATTTGTATGAAAGTTTTGATTTGTTGGTATAATTATGGGCACGAAACCCTTGAGTGTTAATGTTGAGCATTGATGTGTCTTGAGTATGGACCAGAGGTCCTTTTTCATATTTGATTTTTATTACATGTCATGTTGGTGTTGGAATGTGTTCAAGGTTGTCTAGTTTTAGAGTACGTCATGTCCGTTTTTTCGGTTGATCTGAGGTTTAGAGAAATGAGTTATTCATTTCTCCTGTCGGTAGCTTCTTGTGGGAACACAGGAACTGGGCGACGCATGCTGTCCCGGGCTCGCGGCCCGGTCGGGAGTACGGAGTAGCCACGGGGGACTAAACCGGAGAATAATGGAGTCGCCACCCGGTGTGAACCGGGAAAATGAGATTTAAGGCCGCACTCACCCCTCGCAAGGGAAGACCTCAAACCATTGGGTTCGGAATGGTCCCTTACTTATGCCACTTGTAATGACAGGATTTATGTAATAATTTAATCAGGCTTAAGTAGCACTTATTTCCAAGATTATCATGCTTCTAAATTCACGGGTACAAAATAAAACTTATACATACATTTCACATATATCTCACATCTAAGAACACATGCCTGAAAATACCTCAAAGTAACAACGAACATACAACTTCATTCAGCATATCATATTCATGAAAAACACAAGCATACATAATAACCGCACAAGCATACATGTGAGCACTTTTCCAAGTGATACGTGGAATTGTATCCCAAGTACAGACCGCATTACCGTCCATTCGGAATCGGCTACGGAATTTATGTCTGGGTTTCCATCCGATATATCACAAGAAATAATACTCCAAAGTCATCATGGCATAGGTATATGAATCGTAATGCGTTAAATCAAGACTAAGGCACATGACGCAACTAATGGAATAAACATGCTTTTCATTATTATGTGCACAAAGATAAGAATGACTATGTGTGGTTCCATAAAAAAAATCACCTAAGAAACAATTATACATGGCATGTGATGAATATGTCTCAGTTCAGTGTGTTCGCGTTCGTGTAGCGTTCGTAAACGCGTTCGAACGGTAAACAGAAGGTTCGCGTTCGTATGGCGTTTGATAACGCGTTCGAACGGAAATGAAACAGAATGCTCATGTTCGTATGGCGTTTGTTAACGCGTCCGAACGGAAATGAAACAGAATGCTCCCGTTCGTATGGCGTTCGTGAACGCGTTCGAACGGAAATGAGACCTGATGCATGATAAGGCAAAATGCATGCGCGTTCGAGTTGCGTTCGTAAACGCGTTCGAACGGGAACAGACCTGATGCATGAAATGAGACGCAATACATAAACAACAAAATAAAGGGGCGCGGCGAAGTACTGCCGTAAAGGTGGCCTTTTGGGGCTCTTGGTCTCTCAAAGAGTGGACCTTTAGACCAACATACTAAGCTCATGCGCGTCACATCACAACACATGAAATAAAGACAATAAAAGTGTGGGACTTCGTATGCCCAATTGAACGTACATTCAACCAAAACACACTTCATCCAGCGCGGCGAAGTAGTGTCACAAAGGTGGCCTTTTAGGCTCTTCGTCTCTCAAATAGAGGACCTTTGGACTAACTCACTAAGCCCATGCGCTCGATCGCATCATACATACAAAAATAGAGCCAATCATATCAAAACCAAGTATGCCCGATTAAACACATCTTACATCTAATCCGAACACACATCAACCGGCGCGGCAAAGCATCGTGGTAAAGGGTTTTAACCCCTCCCCATAAGGGATCTTTCATTCCACTTACTAAGCCCATGCGCTTGATTGAACCATGCATAAAAAGATAAAGACAATAATATCAAACTAAGTATGCCCGATTGAACGTATCTTGCATCCAACCGAACACACATCAACCGGCGCGGAAAAGCATCGTGGTAAAGGGCTTTAACCCCTCCCCATAGAGGATCTTTACTAAGCCCATGCGCTCGATTGAATCATGCATAAATAAACAACATACAGAATTCAAGTGACGAAAAATAAACAAAAGCAACACAAAACAAAAGAGGGTGCCGTTTACTCAAGCGGTACGTGGAGTTGTGTCCCGAGTACAGATCATATTACCGTCCATTCGGAATCGGCTATGAATTTATGTCCGGGTTTCCATCCGATTTACCGCGAGAGTTGACACATCTCTCATTTTATTCCACAGCCACAACATACTACATCTCATAATTCATGCATATTTATCTACTCAAGGGCCACAACATGCATTTCAACATGACAATCATGCAAGTAATATTTAATAAATAATACCAAAAAAAAAATGAGTGTGAAAGATACCCTCAGGTCTAACCTTTTTGCCAACTTTCAGGCTTGCGTTTCACGGACGTCGGAAGGGTACAGCTCCTCAACTTCTCCGGTTCACTGGTTTAGCGTCCTAGCTCACTGCTTTGCTGTTTAGCTTGCGGTTCGAACTCTGTTCTGCTCCTGTTCGGCCTCTGTTTTGCTGCTCACTGCTCAGGCCACCTGTTTTGACGTTTTGATGAACTGTTCCAAGTTTGTGTGGGTTCTTAGTGCAGTTGTGTGTGATTATTTTAAGGATTATGAATGCAGTCTCTTTATGTTACTATTTTTAAGATTTTTAGGCAATGTTTTAAGTGTATTTTGCTGCTGTTTTAGGGGTTAAATTACTGCTGTTTGGGCGTGATTTAGGGACTGGTTTGGGTCAGTTTTGGTGGGAAGGGGGGTGCTGTTCGGGGGTACTTTAGTGGCTGTTTGGGGCGTGTTTGGGCTGTCGTTGGGGGTATATTTTTCGGTGATGTGTGGAGGCTTAGGGGGTTGCTATTTTCGGTGGTGATTAGGAGTTGTTTTGGTGGTTGGAGGGGGTGTGAATGGCTATTGTATTTTCGGTAATATGAGAGTGTTTGAGGCTTGTTGTTTTCGGTAATGTGAGAGTGGGGGTGAAGAGAGTTGTTTGTTATTATGTGTATGAGCTAGGGGTTGGAAATTATTTTCTTCTTTTTTGTTTGTGATGGGCCTGAACTAGGAGAGCCAATGCCTTGGAGAGGTGTGGTTTATATAGAGAAAGGTTAGGGCTTCATCTTGTCTCACAAGGAAGGGATTTTGGCATTAAAGAGAGATATGATTTGGTGTTTGAGCAAGGAAAGTCAAAGATTGATGGGGGACAAATCTTGGCTAGATTAAGAATACAAAATATTTAATTGGTTATTATTGATTTTAATTAGGCATGACATCTTTTTAATTTAGTATGTGATTTGTTTAGTTAGGAAGTTAATATATTTGATTTATCTTCATTAGGTATGATTATATTTTGTGTTTTATTTAATTGGTAAATGGTTTAAATATTTTATTTAATGTTTAATGTTTAATTTAATTAAATTGGGATGTGTTTTATGGGCTTTGGGGAGCTAATTGGGCTGGGGTGCGAGGTAGCAGCAAAACCAGAAACACCGACGCCGTTCGAACGCCAATTCCAACGCCACACGAACGTCCGCAATCTGCCTGACGTTCGAACGAAGTAACGAACGCAGCACTAACGAAGACAGTGAGCTTGTGAAATAAACTTGATGACGTACTTATTCTGAATTTCCCCTTCCGACCTCCGTTTCCCGCAATATCCTTAGCTAAAAAGGTAGTGCCTCCAACTGAGACTCATCATCGGGTTTTACATGCAAAAATGCAATGCCTACACATCTTTACTTCGACAGAATGTTACACTAAACCCCCATGATTACCCTTAGAAAGACCATTAGAATTGATTTTAATCCAACCAACAGAAGGAGGTCGTCGGTTCAAGATAAAGCACTTGGAAGCTCTACCAAGCTTAGGATGCAAGCCAAGAGAAATTATGATATCACAATCGTAAAAATTTTGAATATACCTTGGAACTAACCTCGTAAAGTAGCAGATATGCGTAAGATGGTCGGATTTAGCTTGCGAAATGGAAATGCCAACATTATCTAATCTAAGTCTATTGCGAGACCTCCAAAATGATGTAAAATATATATAAAAAGAGCACACTAGCCATAAGTCCATAGTTGATGACTAAAGTTTACATTAATTCTATAATGTCTTGAACAACAATCATTATAGAATTAGGTTCGCGAAAATTGTTGAAGTACCAGCACTAAAGTGAGTTCATAAAGTAGTCCATAATGCCAACCATATAGAGAAATTTTCCCTTCCAAGCAAATAACTTACTCTGAAACTATATTGTATGAATGCAACATTCATTTTTAATTCCATTGATAATAATGACTTTCTAGCCATGAAGGAGGCTATTGATCATTGTGGACCGGGATACAAACCTCTTAGTCAATATCAATTAAGGAAACCATTAATAAATGAGGAGGTTGAACGCTTTAAAGTATCCCTCCATTAACATAAACAAGAATGGAAGTTGAATGAATGTTCGATTAGAACGAATACTTAGAGTGATAAGAAAATGAGAAGTATAACGAATTTGTATGTTAATTGCAAAGTAGATATCTCTTTCATTTGTTCCATGAAAACTCCGAAGAGGCACATACCGCTGAGCATATTTTGTGAATATATAATGAATGACATTTTATAAGTTGGGTCGGAAAATATTGTTAAAGTAGTAACTGACAATACCTTAAATAATAAGGTCGCGGCAAAGATTGTTGACTTAAAGGTCATATTGATTTTGATGATAACAAACCATGTATTAAAGACAAAATAGGAATTCCATATTTCAGACATATCAATTCAAGATGAGAAAAGAAATTACAAGATTCAAGAAAACAAGCATATTTGATCTTCACTTTTAATCTTATAAAGCTCATTTGATTATTAAGTATGCATGATAAGCACTTAAGAGCTCAATTAAAGCATATCTCATGCATATAATTCATCATTTAAGTCGAAACTTATTTTTACGGAAAATGACCTATTTGTAAGATTTCTAAACTTCTTATGCCAAATCTATTATTTCTTGAAATTTTTGAAATCTTGATCTTAATTGTCATATTTGCCAAGTTTTTATCAATTACTTAGATGAGAAATGACCAATTTGACGATCATCACATCCTTATTTAGTGGTCCCTATTTGAATAGAGAACTTTGTTAATTTTGTGTCATTTTGTTAATTTTTAAAACTTTTGGGTTTTATTTGTAAAATAACTGAAGTTTTGAAATTTGGGCCAAAAGTATAATTTTTCAAAGTTTATGGAATTCGGTCGTCCGTGGGAATCAACAAGATAACCATTTTATTGTTTCTTTATTCGATCGATCGCAAAATGCGAGTTTGGTCGATCGAACATGCAAAATTATGAATAATGGTCGCTGCCGCATGGACTTAGATCGACAGTCCTCTTCATTTTCGATCGACTGAATGGCCAGTAAAATTCTCATTTTCTTTGCCTAAACAACTAGTTTTTGCTTGGAATTATAAATACATTCATAAGTTAGATTTGTAGCATCTAAAACTTAAATTATTCATTCTTGATTATCATTGAGAGATGTTATTGAGCTCTAACTTGCGTACTAACAAAATCAATTTCAAATTTGTTCTTAAACTTGTGTATTTCCTCATTTAAAGAACTTGTTCTTTATGATGAGATTTCATCTTCAATCTTTATTGTATTGGAGTGTTGGGATATACTTGGGGCTAAAGTGTGAGTGAGAGTGTGAGACACCATTATTAAATGTGGAAAACTTTCAGAAGTGTGAGATACACTTTGTAAGGGTTTGATTGATACATTGGAAATCAACAGGATTGTAAAAAGTGTTATTGGCACTCATGAGGTCAATTGGTTATAGCGAATTCTCAAGCAGCAAGTTTGGAGATGTGGACATAGACATTATTGGCCAATACACGCAAAAATCTGGTTTCAAATTCTCTAACTCAAGCTCATTTCTTTTATTCGCATATTTCAATTATTTTATATTACTGTTGCGTAGTTTTATTATTGAGGCATTTGAATTTGTGGTAAATTTGATATAATTAGGATTGAGATTATTTAGCTGAAAATTTTGATACCTAATTTACCCCTCTTGGGTTATTTAGCTATGCCCTTTAGGTAATTCACACTATAAACTTTATGTTTAAAAATATTGACAAATTCTTAAGGTAAAAAAAAAAAACATTATTGATAGCACCAAGGCTTTCACCATTTTTGTTTATGCCCACTACAAAACTTCATCAATGATGAAGTCATTTATAAAAAGAGAGACTTGAAGTTACTATGTTTGTATCATCTTTCCTTCACAAAGTTTGATATGAAAAAAGAAGCATTAAGAACCATGTTTACTATTCAATAATAGGAAGATTGTAAATGGGTGAAGAATTCTAAGAGGAAAGTGGCATTTGCTACGGTGATGAGTGTTGTTTTTTGGAATGGTGTGACTCAATCATTGAAGGTGATTATTCATTTGGTGCGGTGCTTAGATTAGTTGATGGGATAGAAAGCCATCTTTAAATTTATGTTTAGATTGATGGAATGAGATGAAATGAAGTGGAATGTAACTTAAAATATTTAAAATTCATTATTTTGATTGATGGAAGGGAATGGAATTGAATGTAAGGGGATGGAAGGGAGTGTAAAAAAAAAGAGTCTTGAGTCATTGAAAATGAGCCGCTCAAATCAGAGGGTTGGGGATGAAACATAACTTAAAAAATAACATTATATGTGAAGACAAATCTGTCCATTGAAAAAATAATTTAGTTACATTCCATTTCATTCCAATACTATTTATCTGAACATTACATTATAAACCTCTCATTTTTTCGTTACGTTCTGTTGCATTTCGTTCCATTCCATTGAGTTACATCTCATTATAAACCATCATATTTCATCAATCCAAACATAGCCTAAGCCTTTTATATGGCGAGCTAAATAAGGCAATTGAAGGGATAAAGAATGCATTGAACAATGTTGAGAATAATTATTGATCAATCTTTGAGATTATTTATATTAACACCCAAGATCGGCTTGATACTCCATTGTATGCGACAACCTATCTATTAAATCATTACTACTACATTAAGGACAACGCATTGAATATTTGAATTTGAAGTGAATGTAATGGATGTGATGTTTATCGTTGTGGAGGCTTTCTTTTTCCCAATGACATTGATTTGCAAAGTAAGGTTATAAACGATAAGTTGGCTTTATATAAGAGAAGAGTTGGTGTTTTTGGTAAAAGTATTAGTGAGAAAAAAATGTGACAAAATAATGATTCTTATGATCCACGTAAAACAAAGTCATAGATTATTTATATTAATACATACTTGTTGAGTGAGGAACGGACAAATCCGAGCGCAGCGGAACCCGTCCGAGATCAAATCCCGAGCGAATAAATTTTTTTTTTTTAATAATCGGCAGTCCACTAAAAACAGTGGGCAAATTTTTTTTTTTTCAACTTACAATTTTCCAGTGCATTAAAAACATTTTCCATGCATTAAAAATTACCATAAGCTAATTAAAAATTTTCAACACACTTAAATCAATTTATCAACTCTTGACAAATTAAACTAAGCATCTAAAATTTATTTCCAACACTTGAAAATAATTGAAGCATACAAACATTATTTTTCAACACTTGAAAAATTAATCCGAGCATGCATGATAATTTTCCAACACTTACAAAATTATTCCAAGCATACAAAAATTAATACATCAACTATATACTAATTTTTCTAACACTTGAATGCTTCATATCCTCACATACATGCTTCCAATTTATCCAACACTTCCACAACAATTTTTCTCAACAAAATTAATCAACAAATTTGAACAAATAAATTGACAAATTAAATGTACCAACAAGCTTTGCCAATTGATTGAAGCTTTGCATCCAAGTTTCCAAATCCTCCAAGCTTTTTCAACCTTTGAACTCAAGTTTCTCCAAATCTTCCAAGCTTTTGAACTCCTTCAAAACTCCACCAAATTGAGCTTTTTCAAGAACAAATCTTGGTGATCAAAATGTGGTTTGATCACTCAAGAGTGGCAACAAACTTTTCCCCAAAATTCAACTCTTGAACCCTAGGAAAAATGAAGAACTCCAAGAACTTCAAGAACAAGAATCAACTCTCAACTCTTAAGGATTAATTCCATGGACTTAATATTAATTTGGGTGATTTTTGGTGAGAGATTTGGCTTAGAAAACCTCAGCCCTTTAGCTTTCTCAAAGTCACGGCAGTGGCTGTTTCTTCTTTAAAAAAAAAAAATTGCTTTTATTTTGTTCTCTTGTTCACTCGGCAGTTGTGTGCAGTGAGTGAAGAAAAAGTAAAAACCATTTTTTTGCTTTTCTTTCTTTCGGCAGAGGCTACCAAAAAGGGGAGTGATTTTACTTTTTTTTTTAATTTTGTTTTTATAAAAAATAATTAAACAAAAACAAAACAAAACCATAGCCATTAATTTAAATCATAGTTTAAAAGCATATTTACTCCACACCACATGTTTCAAAAAGCAACTTAACCAAGGTTAAAATTTAATCTCACCAACTTCAGTAACTAAGTTACCTTTATGAATCATTTAGTTACTTTAACCAAATGATTCAATTTTCTTGTATAAGCTAAGTAATTAATATTGTATATTAATTTAACAATTAAATTAATTCACAAAATAATTACTAATTTAATGCAAATCAAATTTACATTTATTATACAATAAACTTATATCAACTCTTGATATAAAATTAATCAATTCAATTCATCTCATGAATTATCGGATCAAACATTTTAATCCTAAATACCCAAAAATACTTTGTCAATATTTGACGAGAGGTCGCCCTAGTGCTCAACGAGTAAACTCAATATAATGGAACTCTCTAGGCACACGTTCAGTTGTTACGTATATATATATACTTATATATCTCATATACTTGTATACATATTTCATGAAGGCATGTCCACCTACAAATCATGACTAAACAACACAACATGTCGAACCATACAAGTCGAGGTTAAAACGTTAATATATAATCCCTTCGTCATTACCGTCTCCATTGAGTAAGGTTATAGTTTTACTGTCAAAAACTTATCTACTCAATATAAACTAACTTTTCAAAACTATATTCCATTAATAAATAATATTTGCGAAACTCTTTTCAATATTATTTATAATGTCAAAGAAACAATTTCTTGGACGAACTTTCGGCCGAAAGATTTCCGGAATATACTCTGAAAAATATATGGAAACATAATCCAACCATATGGACTGACGAATCCTCATATTAACACACACCGATCTTCGTGAGCATCAGTCTATACCTAACAGACATCAAGCGGTCAGACCATGAAAGGTCTCTGACATGCATGGTATCACACATAGAGGATCACTCACAAGACCACCGTGGTGTTTCAAGTCAAATGACCACAATAACTACTCAACTCGAAAAAGACAACTATTAACAGTTTTATGAAATATCTATTAGTCATCTTTTATGAGTTAATTCAATATTCATTCAACTAATGAATATCTGCATTTCTATACGAACTTCCGCTAAGCTCACAGTCTATTGAGACAAACCATATTTCCATTACATATATAGACAATGCACTAGTCTTACCAATATAATGACCGACCCATGTCAATATATCTAGACCAGAAATAATTTATATTTGAGATAATGCGTGATATTTATCAACATCATTTGCAACTCTTGCAACTATATCACCATATGTTGTAACTCTCGGGTCTTTACTAAATTCATATAAGGTTCCGAGTGTAACTTGACATCTCTAACTCTTAGAGTAATCTAACTCTTAGATTTACAATATATAAATAAAAGTAAGAGTTTTAACATATAAATAAATAAATAACCATGATAAAATAAATATTATATTGCATAAATATCAAATATTCATACAAAAAGTGAATGGTGCTCGATCACCATTTCCAACAATACTTTCATGATGGAATATTTAGGGGTATCAAACACCTCACATGCAAAAAAATGACAAGAATGATCATTTCCTTAACTATTAGTTCATTTAGGTGTGAAATGAAATTGGAGCACTTTTGAGGGATAATTAGTTTGTAGTTATTTATTTATTTATATAAATTTTATTTTAATTATTAATATTAATTAATTAATTTAAATTTTATGTAGATACATACGAAGAAAAAGAATAGAGAAAAATATTAAAATAATTATAGATATACATCTAAAGACTCTTACAACACACACAATGTATAAATTTATTTTAG
>SKCR01005690.1:0-25651 GCA_019454045.1 Zanthoxylum bungeanum | reverse complement strand
TAAAAATGTGGCACAAGCACTGAGTGAGACAAAATTATTTTTGCCACCTCACATTTGGAAGAGACCCTTCAAAAGCAACGCACAGGGGATTGTCTTTAATCGGACATCCAAAACCACACTGAAACCTCTTTGACAGATGGATTTCAGAAACGTCTAGCTGAAGACGAAAAATTTAGTGCTAGCAGGGAGGCAACCCATGCAATATGTTGTAATTTTTGTTTTCATATTTTGTGTATACATGTTGTAGATTTTTTTTTTAATTCTGTAGAGCATTTAAAGACAAATGAATGGTGTTTGGAAATCACAAAGATGAGAGCTAATTCATTAGTAATGGTTGAGTAAGAAATGGATTCTTGAGACGCATCCTAATGAATTTATATACCAAACGAGTGGCGTATTGTGTACATAATTCAGTTGCCTTAATAATTGCTTTGATTTGATTTTCTGTTGTAATTATCTTTATTTTCGCCGACAGGATCCAGACTTTTTGACCTTTCATGATTTATTTTATTGGTTAGCTAAGAATCATCATTGGGAAGATACTAGTGCTATTATTACTAACTCTTTTCAGGTATTATAAATTCAACTCATCTTTGCACTTTTGAAGGCATCCAGATTTGAGAAAAGAAAAATACATAAAATGGAAGCCTGTTCAAGAAGACGAGTTGTAAATATATGTGTCTTTTGTGGTACTAGTGTTGGTACTAAGTCACAATACGTAGCAGCAGCACATGAATTGGGTCGAGTCTTAGCTGAAATGAATATGCACTTAGTATATGGCGGTGGCAATCTTGGACTAATGGGGATCGTTTCAAAGGCCATACATGATGGAGGTAGTCAAGTTCTAGGAATCGTCCCAAAACCTTTGTTGGAGGCGAATCTGATAGGACCATCAAACGGAGAGGAACTAATCGTGCCAGGTATGTCCGAGCGACTGGTAGAAATGATTAACCGTGTTGATGCTTTTATTGCTTTGCTAGGAGGCTTGGGCACAATGGAGGAAGTTTTTACAATGCTATCTTGGGCGAACTTGAACATACACCAGAAACCAATTGGACTATTCAACACAGATGGATTTTATGATTTTCTTTGTGTATTTCTTGATGATGCCCAGAGAAATGGCTTCCTGTCAAAACCTTTAAAAGAACTCCTCTTCACTCCCAGAACTGCCCATTTTTTAATTGACCAAATCTTAGCCTTTGAATCACAAATTGACCATATCCTTTACAAGATAAACTGGTCTGATAATGATCATGGTAAAAAACGTCGGATAAATATGGATCTTAACCTTTAATTTTAATGTAAAATTTCAGCTAACCAGGTACTATCTTCTAAACTCATCTTCTACTTTTTAAGATATTGGGGACAATGTCTCATTTAGGTTTGGGGGTGGGAAATAGTTGACTAGTATCTTGTTTTTATGTTGTTTTTATTTTTAGTGCAAAATTTTCAAAAAATTCAAAAAAATTACAAAAAAAATTACAAATATTAAAAAAAATATTTTGTGTTTTTGTGTTTTTAACTTGATTAATCGGGTGAAATTGGTAAGACATAGCTGTGTAAGGAATTTCCACTCCTGAGACGTATCCCAACATATTTCGTAACAAGTTAATTTTTGTTTATTTCATTTTAAATTATTTAATTTGAGAATTCTCCATAAAACTGATTAAAAATGGATTTTCACATGCTCAGTTGACAAGTATTATCAACATACATGGTAACATATGGACATGAGTTGTAACTGACAAGTTTGTAATATTCAGTGCTATAGTTTAATTGGTGGAGGCATCTTAAAACTGCAATGGGGTAAATAAAAAAAACGTCTGAGATCCAAGTTATTAAGTCCGTAGGGGTGTTTTAACACCTAGTGCTCAAAAACCAACTTGTTTGGGAGTCACTGACCCAAAGCTCGCTACATGGATCAAAGATGTTAATATATATATATATATATATATATCTGAAGTCTGAGTAATTATGTCCGTAGGGGTGTCGTAACACCTAGTGCCCTAAAGCCAAATGGTTTGGGAGTCACTGACCCAAAGCTCGCTACATAGATGGAAGATATTGTATATAAATAAATAAAAAATAAAAAAAATTCAGAAAAATCAGAAAAATATTCCATTGCTTAAAAATGTGTGAATTCTGATATAACATTAGGACAAAAATATTACTCTCTTTTCAACTACACTTGTGAATATTGTGGGCACAATGACTTGATTAATATTTTGTTAGCTGTGTATATTGAGAATGATAAAAATAATTGGAGAATTTACTTATTCGGTAATTTAGAAAGAAAGAAAACAACTCTTAACTTGGATAAGAAGTTTCACATGTTTAGTCACTAACTTCTTTATTCTTTTTTTCTCTTGTCTTTTTACTTTTATGTGCATTAGTTTTACTATCTTTTTACTTTTATCAAACATTTGTGGGTATCGTTGCTGCAAGCCCTCACGAGACTACAACTCATCCACTAGGGACAGCTAGGGGTTTAAAGGCTTGTTGCATACGCTAAATGCAACCGTGATCCCTACGAAAGTGGCTTACTTTAAATTTATTTTAAAGATGTTTATGTTATTTTATTTTGTTGTTTTGTTCGACGACTAGCAAAATGATAGGTTTGGCGGTGTGATAGTGGTAAATGTATCACTATCTCCAACTCATTTGACCTAATATTTTGTATAGTTTCTTGAGTTTTGTGAATATTTTGATGTGTTTTGTATATTTTATAGATAAATAAAGTTTTAAGACTCTCTGGAAGTGATTTGGGGCAAAAATAGTGAAAAACGGACAAAAGGGAAAATTGTAATTTCTCGTGTCGCGACCGCTAACGTGCGTCGCCTGCTAAAATACGCGGTGCCACATGTCAAAATATGAGAAGTCTGCTAACATGCGATGTATGCTAACGTGTGCCTGCCACGTGTCAACATCACAACAGATCTGCAAACGTGTGCCGTTCCACATGTCACCATCACATGCTGCTGACAATCCACATCACCATGTGTCATCTACGTGTCATCCATGTGGCATCCACATCAGTGACATACCGAGTCAGCTTGTCACGTGTCAGCCACGTCATCATCAGCCAATGATCTTATGCCACGTGTCACCATCACATGCTGCCGATAATCCACATTGCCACGTCAGCACAATTATTGAGTAATCATTCAGTTGTGGGTGCCGCCTGCCACTTGTCAGCATCTCCGCATTCCACGTCGCAATTCACGGTGCATTGCGACACGCAGAGGGTGTCGTGTCGCGACGCGCTCGGCCTACTGACGCCTATAAATTCAGCTCGATTTCAGAATTCAAATCATACCTTCCTTAGGTTTCTTTAGGGACTTTAAGGATTGCATCTTGATTGTTTAAGTTTTTATAATTTAAATTAAGCATTTTTACTTTTACTACTTTTAATTATGCACTTTTACTTTCAATAATTAATTTTATTTTACTTACTTTTATTTTCTTTTATATTTAGTAGTTAAATTATTGTTGGGGAAAAGTGAAGCTTTTTACTATTATAATTTAGAATAATCTCCCTTAATTGTAATATATAAACTATTTAAAACCTGACTTAACGAGGATACCGCCATATTGGTCGGTTGGTAATTAATTATAAATTGGTTTTAATCTGACTAAGCATGGATACCGCCTGGTTGGTCGGTTGGAAATTAATTATTAATTTGACTTAATCAGGATACCGCCTATATAGCTGGTTGGTAATTATCACACAAATTTATATATTATAATAAGAGAGATTTCTAAATTAGAAATATTAAAGGTAGATTAATCTCACTTAATTTATAATATGGAAATTGTAATTTAATAATATGGATTAAAAATTGATACCGCTTTAATGGCTGGTTTTAATTATGTAACGTAATGTGACACTGCTTATAGGTCGGTCTTTAGGTGACAGATGATTACCTCCTATATGGCTGGTTTATGGATAAATAATAACACTGCCTTTATGGCTGGTTCAACTTAAATGGGTAACACTGACAATTTCCATATTATAATAAAGTGAGATTTCTAAAAGTGGATCCACTAACCAACATTTTCTTTTTTTCTAGGAAGTGATGAAACACAATATTAATAAGCTTAATAATTGATTTAATTATATAATGGGTAATACTTAGGTTTGTTTATTGAATCTTAAGCTTAATGCTTCTTATTTCCTGATCACCAATAAGATTGATGTGGTAAACTTAAAATGAACTTGGAAAAGGAATTTTAGGTTTCAGCCTTAGATTCAATAGCTCACGATCATCCTTGGCTATGATTAATTGGGTTATTTGGGTGTTTGCATCTGACCATCGACGAAGGCTTTTGAATAACTTCGTGTTCCAGGTTAACAAATTAATTTATTACACAACTATAAGAGAATCAATTCATCTTTAGAATAATATTGTGTGGAATCACAACCTTAGATATTTATGTCTTTTGTTTATTTTCCTTAGTATTTTTTTTGTGTTTTTTTTTATTTATTTATTTCGTAAATCCACATTCAACCAACCAAAAGCAATCATTCCCTTCTCCCTTTAATTAGATACCTGTAAATAAATAGATTCAATAATTACTAATTATAGTAGGAATTAAGTCCTCGTGAGATTGATATTTTTATACTACTTGAATGATACGTGCGCTTGCGTTATATGCGTCTAATTACGCCGGTCAGCCATGCTGTTTGGAGGAATCGATATAGGTTGCGTCTAGGATATGACGTCTATACAAAACTCAATCTCTATGTCCCGTGGTAATCCTGGCAACTCATCTGGAAACACATCAGGATACTCATTCATCACCGAAATCTGTTCGAGATCTTTATTTCCTGCTCTGCTATCTGTCACATAAGCCAAATAACCCATATTCTTCTTCTGAAGTAGCTTAAATTTCTGTATAACTAATATCTAATTATGAGGCATTACTGATCTATCTCTCTGATAAACATTTACCGGTCTACCGGGAACATATAATGTAACGGTCTTCACCATACAATCAAGTACCGTATGGTGCTTGGCTAGCCAATCCATCCCCAGAATGACATCGAAGCTCAAAATACTCAACACTACTAAATCGACATAGGAAAGGTATTCGTCAATGTCTATAGAACATTGCCTCACATCTTGTGTAGCTTCTAAGGGGTTTCCTACTAGTGTCGCTATATGATATGGGAGTCCTAAAAAGCTCAATTTTCCTACCCATATGAGTGACAAAACACGGCGCCACAAAGGAATGTGTAGCTCCTTAATCAAATAATACTCTTACTTGCATAAAATCAATCAACAATATACCTGTGACCACCGCATTGGATTTCTGTGCCTCCTGGGGAGTAAGAGTATACACTCTGCTGAAAGAAGCCTGTCCCCGATCACCAGCTGGTTGTCCCCTTCCACCAACTGTTTGTCCTCTACTCACTGGCCTCTTCTCTCCCCATCCTATATTTCTGTTAGGCTGTGACTATGGTGTAGATGGGGCGGCATTGAAAGATGGCAACTGCTCTGCTGGTACCAGATAGTCTCTCTTCAAATGACCCATATGTCCACATCGATAACAACCCCTACTTCCAGATCTACAAGTCCCTGCATGAGCTCATCTACAAACATGACACTGCGGTAGGGTTTGCCCAGGCTGGGCTACCGAGGGGGAGGAAACTGCATAAGAAGCAACACTCTGAACCAGATTACGCTCCTGACACCCTTGTGGCACTCTAGGTACGGAGGCGTCACTGCGACACCCTAGGTATGGGGTTAGCACTCAGACAACCAACATCATCACTTGCGGCACTCTAGGTATGGAGACGCAAACCGCGATGCCCTAGGTACGGGGTTTAGCATCATCAACTCAGCACAGCAGCAGACCAGGTGACAGCTGGCGAGCCAGGTAAGTAAAAATGCATTGCACGTACTTTGATAGGATTGTCATTGTCACACACTGCACAAGTCCCATCAAAGTGGGGGCGACTGTAGGCATTGTATTTTTACACATTAGCCCAATGATGAGTCTCGTATGGAGGCAACTACTTCTTTAGTCATGAAAGTCGCGGGAAACGGACGTTGGAAGGGTAAAGTTGGAAAATAGAATTTTCGATGGATTTAATCTCGTTGTTTTCTCTTCGGTTGCTTGTTATACCTCCGTTTCTAAGCTCACCTTAGGCCCAAAACTCCATAGACCACATACCTAACCCAAACCAAGCCCAAATACCCAAGTCAACCCAAGTCAAACCAAGTCAAACCAAACCTATGCCCATTGGCCATGATTCACGCCCATTGCCCTTTATTTAGGTAATTGCACATTAATCACATGTTTAAATCTTGTTAAATCCTTACCTAAATAAAGAAATCAAATAAAGTCATTACCAAATCAAATCCAATCCCAATCCTAATTAGGAGATGCATTCCTTATTAGAAATCAATTAGGATTCCTTCCAAATCTAATTAGGAAAGTCTTCTCTCTTTGCCTATAAAAAGAGGCCTTCACCCCCCATTCGAGACCTAGCCCATACATCTCTCTCACACGCCTAAATCACTCTCTTAAGCCTCCATTACACGCCCAAGCATCCCCCTGAAGCCTCCATTGCCGCACTTTCAAGATCCAATAGCCTTTATTGCCGCACCTTCCCTCCATCATCAACACCCTTCACGCCCAAGCCCTAAACTTAACCCTCCAATGCCGAGTTCCAGCCCCCATTCACAGCCCTAAAACACCCTCAAATAAACCCTATTCACAGCCCTAAATTATCACTAAACACCCTCCAAACACAGCCCCATTCGCAGCCCCAAAACAGTCCCTGAAAACACCCCACTGCACCTGTGAACTGCCGCAGTTCACCTTCTGTTCTGGTCAGTTTTTGTTGCGTCCTTAGCCCACAAAACAGTCCTAAAATAACCTAAACACCATCCCCAAAACCTCCATAAAGTTTCCCTAAAAAATCCTCACAAACGCACCTCCCTAAGCCTTCAAAATCACCCAAAACAGTCCGCTAAACCATCAAGACAGGGACCTGAAACGTAGCAGCGAAATAGCAGCGAAACGGACTTGAAACAGCAGCCCGAACAGCAAAACAGCGAGGAAAGACGTTGAGTTGGTGAACTAAAAGAGTAGCGGATCATTCACCCTTCCGACGGACGTGTAACGCCCTTTCTTAGACGACAAAAGAGGTTAGACCTGAGGGCACCTTTCTACTTATCTTCTTTATTGTTGTTTTATTTATTTTGATATATAATTGCATGAGAGTCGTTTGAAGCATGATGTGATTGTTGGATGAGCGGGATATGTGTTCCCTTTTGTGGTATATCGGATGGAAACCCGGACGTAAATTCCATAGCCGATTCCGAATGGACGGTAGTATGGTCTGCACTCAGGATACAAAGACACGTACCGCTTAAGATATACATATCTCGTCTCATCCTAACTTGTATTTGAGCATGTTAGTCTTTAGGTTATTTGTTTATTACTTAAAGCATGGTTTAATTTAATTTGTTATTTATTTGTTAAAGCATGTTTAGGTTGTTCATTATGCATGTTCTTAGTTTATGATGCGTTTGGGTAATGATTTATGCATGTTGATTTAATAGTTCAATATGCTCGTTGTGTTACATTGCGTGGAATTATTTGGATGAAAGCATGTTAGATCCAAGTACCCTTGAGCATGATTATTGAGTAGACTTGGTTAGTTCATTGCACAAATTATATCATCACAAGTGACATAAGTAAGGGACCATTCCGAACCCAACGGTTTGAGGTCTTCCCTAGCGAGGGGTGAGTGCGGCCTTAAATCTTTGTCCCGGTTCACACCGGGTGGCGACTCCACGTTATTTCGTACTTTCCCAACTAGGCCGCGAGCCTAAAAAAGCGTCGCCCAGGTTCTGTTGTCTACACCCAGGTTGTTTTCTGACTCTCTCCGACTTACATGGTTCTTGTGTATTCGAAGATTATGGTATAGTTTCATCCTTGATGAACTATATATATTCCATTAAGATTCGGTGCTTGGAATAGTATTACTCCGATTTTCATCGAGTTTTACTTTCCTCTCACTTACCACTGCATATCGGTATTCCTCTTAGGAAAACCGCATGGTGAGCAACAATTACACTGTTCTCTAGTGAGTTGTATAAGTACTATACTTTGGTTTCCCTAGGATAACCAACAACTTTGGCACTTATCCGATTTGGGTTCTAGTTTGGTATCATCCAAACATATGCCTAGCATTCCCAAATCTTTAGGAATGAGAAAACCCAGTTTCTTTCATGTTCATATCTAATATGAAGTCTGTCAAACAGATTTTTATGGAACCTTATTCTAAATAAGTTCTGCACTGTTTATGCGTATCGGTTGAAGGAAATGGTAGCTCAGAGCGACTCATGATTAACCTTATCTTGTCTAACAAAATTTGGTTACTCTATTCGGGCACACCGTCAAACTGACATGTTCCGGGAGGAGTCCTCATTGAAAGAATACTATAATCTTTCAAGTATATTAGAAACTTATTGCTTAAGTATTTTCATCAAGGTCTAACCGTGATGGTTTTATACTTTAGCCGATCTGTTTGTCTATTTCCCATCGAAACTCTAAAAGTTTCTGATTTGTGTTTCAACAGAAACACATAACCATAACGTGATGCCACATCTGTAAAGGTCACGAAATATTCATATCCACTTCTAGCCTAGCTTGACATGGGTCCACTTGCTTCACTATGAACTAGGGCTAACAGATCGGTGGCATTTACACTTTTACCAAGTAAAGGTGTTTTAGGCACCTTGCCTAATAAACTAGATTCGTAGACTTTATTTGAATAGAATCAAATTTGTCCTAGTATCCACTCTTCGAAAGTGTGGATATACGAGTCTTGTTTAATTGTGTCCCAGTCAACAATGCCACAATATATTTCTTCTGATCAAATCAGTTTGAGCTATTTTTTTGTCATGTTATATGTTTGAGATTTATTTATATTCAAAATATAAATAATGTTATTCACATCTAATGTGTTTATCGCAATATCATCTTTATATAATAAAACACTTTTGTGTTCTAGAACATAAAGGTATACCCGTAATGGGTTAAACCCTGATATAGAGATAATGTATCTAGTCAAACTAGTTACATTTAAACAGTTTCATAATTTAAGTGCACACCCAAAGGGTAGTTCTTAAACTTAGGTGTCTACGGTTAAAACAGCGACTTTCGTCCCGTTTTCAATTCGCAGATTAATCTCAACTGAAGTCAATATCCTGCTCATAGCAGATTCTGCACATCAATACATATTTATGTATCACACTAAGTATCTAAAATCCAATTTTTAATACTAGTAGTGAACATATTTATGACAAACATATTTGAAGTCATAGCCTTGCTCGTTATTCAATTCCTTCATGTCTGCTTTGTTTAAACGGCAGTCACGCTTCAGCGATCCCTTTTGCCACAATTTAGCCAGACATTTTGGGATATGTCCTTTGTCTTCCTAGAAGATTATAATAATTTTGCCTTTGCCTTTTTCCACATTCTGGAAGCCTTTGGTCAAGCCTTTGGCCTTCTAGAATGTCGAAGTAATATGCGCCTTGCGATTCTTGCCTTATTGCAAACTTTGGCTTTGACTCATTGAGTATAGCCATTAACTCTCCAAGAGTTTACTATTGCAATTTAGTACTTCAAAATATAAATATAGATTTATGAAGATCCTTCAATTTCATTATCATACTTTAAGGATCTAATCCTTAGTTCTGATTAAGAAATTAAGGAGTCTATTTGGCAAGTTTAATGGATGAAGTACTAAAGTTATTATCACATGAATCTTCCAAAGATCATGCTCTACTATTTTGCTTAACTCCGGGCTTAGGCCTAATATGTTATTTTATCAAATAAAGTAACTTATTAGTTTTCCAGGACCATCCTGAAATTTATTCCCAATTTGAAAATTAAAGTCATTTAATACACTTTCCCCAGGATTATGTTTTAAACACTAATCTTTCAATTTTATCTTGATTCTAATAGTCCAACTATTTAATCAATGATTTAGGTACTATTTATTATAATGATTACTATAATCCAATTATATAATCAACTATAATTTAATTGTTTGAATACAGTCCAACTGTTTTCATAAAACAACGTTTAAATATTAGTCCAACTAACATTTAATTTATTTGACGAATGATATTTGTTTGAGCACGTATAGCAAGTAATTAAACGAATATTGCGAATTCAATTCTTGCCTCCTACTATTTTTCGGCGAGCCTCTAACCCTCTGTCGAGTACTTGGGAAACCGAGTTTCCTAGTGGGCTAGGATCCCGTTAAATGTCACACAATCTTGACTTTGTCCAACAAATTGTATGATAATTAACTAGGTAGATATCTAAGATCAATTGGATCCCATCCAATTCCTAGATCCAGTAGGGGGACATCCAAGTCCGAAACATATATCTTATATATGCCAATATATCAAATATATTACCTAACCTTTTTCCTCTGAATCAACTAAGCCTTGGCTTTGGCACAACAAACTTAGTGATCCCAGTTAAGCGGAACCCATTGACCATGGAAATCTTCGTAATCAATGTCGATGGACAAGAAGTGGTCTTGAATTTTGCCAACAAACCACAACTTGGACAAGACACCAATATGGAATAAAGCTCTCGTGATTCAAACACATCCTCGACGGACAAAGGTCTTGACTTTGGCCAACAAACCAATGCCAGTCTTAAATCTTGAGTAAGAATCACTCAATGGAAGGAAAAACGCTTAATATTTTGTGAGGGTTTTTCGCGTGCAAATTGGCAACCAATTTATTATCTTTGTTAAGGTCTCATCATCATACACCCTTAAACATGAATTCTAAACACAAAATAAGGAGCGTAAATAAAATAATAATGATATGCGGATGGATACTTAGCACATTGATCCTAGATCAAATCTCTCTCCTTTCTTCTCTCTCCCTCTAGCACAAGTATTTACTTCTACCCGTTACACTACACTTCTAAAGAAACCTCATTTACATTGAGGGGAATAGGTGAGAAGAGAAATACAAAGAGTATGGAGGTAATAAACAGGACACGCAGGTCCAATTAATAAATTCTAAATTTATTACAACAATTTCTAAAATTGCCCCACCCTTCTTCTAATATCCATCTGATATACATTATTCATGCATCGCAACCATGTATTCACACAAGCATGTTATCAATCAATCTAATCAAATTAATTAATCTGATAATTAATGACCATCCAATGTTCAAACAACAATTTGATTTTGCGCGAGTCAAACTCATTTTGCGAATAAGTACTTAAAGTACGTATTCTTGAATTAAATTAAACTACAACATTAAATCCAATTTAATTTGTATTTAATACTAATTCGCTATTTAATTCCGAATTAAATATTACACTTTATTAATAAACCTTTACGACTTAAATTCCAAATTTAATCGTTACGGGTCTCAAAGCCAGATTAACGTCCAACGTTAATTTAATTAAAGTCCAATGGACTTTTAATTAATTTCTTAAGGCGTGGACTTTTGGTCAACTTGGGTCATACCCAATAACCAAAGCCCAATCAAGGAGTGACCCCATAAGCCTAGAAATCAATTTAGGCCCATTAGGCCCAATTAAAATAATTAAGGTCCATTAGTCGGATTTGGGCTTTATGGAAGCGGTTTTGGGCCCAATTGGATCCAACCAATTTAGCCTAAACCTAACTTGGTACAATCAAGCCCAATAAGCCCATTTACAACATTACAAGCCCAATTTCCAAAATAGGCCCAATTAATTAAATTACAAAAATCCAATTTCACAATTTAATTAACCTAAGTGCAATGCCATAATTAATCACCCAAATTAACATTTCTAAAACATCAATTTACACAATTAATTATGCTTAATTACATCAATTAGTGTCCAACACATTTTGATCAAAAAATCAAACCCAAACTTGCTATAAAGCTTTCGGTTTTTAGGGGTTTTTAATGTCCAATTTTAAATCCAATCCAATTGAATCCAATTCAACATCAAATCATCATTCCCAATTGATTCCAAGTCATCCAATGAATCAAAATAAAAAAACCAAGACATTTAGGGCACTCATCATTTTCGGCCAAGCCTAAAATTTGGGAAAATTTGTTCCAAACAATTTTTCATGAAATTGATCCAATCAATCTTCAATTAAACTACATTTAAGCATACTAAATCATCCAATTTCATTAAAT
This sequence comes from Zanthoxylum bungeanum, assembly GCA_019454045.1. NCBI lineage: Eukaryota > Viridiplantae > Streptophyta > Magnoliopsida > Sapindales > Rutaceae > Zanthoxylum > Zanthoxylum bungeanum. The sequence continues at coordinate 13,456 of SKCR01005690.1, read as the reverse complement.
CATGCTCAAATACAATTTTCCCAATTTTAAGCCCTAAATCGGTTTCATGTTTTTAACAATGCTCTGATACCATTGTTGGAGTTCTACGGTCCCAAGGATCGAATAATCAAGCATAAAACACATGTGAATACAATCTACGAAGTTGCAGAATACTTACATCGATCGGTTGAGCGATGCGGTGGACAGCAAAAATCAATTTTCTGCCTCATCCAAGTCACGGCAGTGAGCTGTTTCTGAGTCCTCCATTTTCGGCAATGGTCCAAGCTCCAAGCTTTGTCATGGTGATCCCTTGCTCATGAAGTGAGTTCCCTATCACCTTCGCAAGACTCCGATGTGTGCTAGCACTTGTGATTTTACAACAAAATTATCACATTTCTTCTATTGATTCTCGGCAGTGAAGCAACAACCAGAGGAGAAAAATCGGTCCAAGACCGTGTGAGAGAGAGGAGGGAAAAAAAGAGATAGATGGAAATGTGTATTAGATTAATTGTTTTCCAAAAACAATTAAACATATACCATATACCATATACCACTTTCAAAAAGTCAACAAGGTTTTGGAGCCAAAATTTGGAAATTAATTGCTTCCAACAACCCACATCAACTATTCACATCATTCAATCAATCAATGTCAAGTTGTCACATCACTCAAAGTGACTAGCGATTTGACGCTTGATGAGGCTTGCGTGCCGCACTCAAATTCAAAATGCGCATGCGCTCGCAAACACTCTCGGGCTCGAGTTCGCTAATTCCAAATTAACAAAATTTCTGTTGCGACGTAATTAAATGTTTATGCCTAGCAAAATCACTATTCATGTCGCTAACGAATTAATTCTAAATTAACTCGTTCGCCCGAATTAAAATCTAATTTTAATTCCGCATCGAAATCCAATTTCGTATAATATATCGAATATATTATTTAATCGATTAATTCCAAATTAATCGTTCTCTCTCTCTTTAAATGATATTTTATCCCAGATAAAATATCTCCGCAATTAATCCCAGATTAATTTTCTCTCTCATCTAGTTAATCTCAGATTAATAAAGTGCGAGTCGTACATCATCGGTGAATCTTCGGGAAGCGACCCATGAGATCCCCGGATATGTTGGCAGTAAATTCGGTCGTCGGACTATCCGAACACGTAAGTACCTAGTACAACGTTTGTACCGACTTACAAGACAAGTTTTGCTTCTAGCAAAGCGTCATGCCTACCTGAATTCTCCAGAAATATCCTTATAGGAATATACGATTTATATCAGGCGTAGTATACGTAGTATTGCGTATTTCGATCCAGTATCGGATGATCACATGCAAGGCCTTGGGTTGGTACAGTGTCTGCCCCGTACGAAGCATATATCGGATCACTAGCAACTAGTCTCTTTATTATCGGATAATCATGACCAAGTCATATTATCCCGATGGTTGCAACCCTTAGAGAACCAATTATGTATCCCTGCGCGATCATCATCTCCATATGACATGAGTGATATTTCCGTCTTGACATCACACCCAACACACTACGATTCTCAATATACCCAGCAGATGCGTACACAGAACCTGTTTAAGCCCTGGACGACCTAAAACCAAAGTATATTGATTGTCGCAAGTATTAACGGTGCAAGTCTCAAGTTAAGACCAAATACACCTACGCTGATTTTGGACTTCCATAGACACATAGTCATACTACCAATGGAATTCCGAGGGGTCTATCTAGAGCGAAGTTGTTTCCCGTACCATCGGTAAAACACAACCTCCTACTACACTTGCATGAGTATCCTATTCCCAAATATATGAGAACTATGACGTTATGCCCTCACAACGCGCACAAATGTAATACTAGTCTTTTACGCATTATCGATGTCCAATCTCGATAATACTCTGACTATGGATATTTAATGATTTATCCTTCGTGGATTGATACTGTCTCATATCATCTCAATCCAGGAACAAATCATAAGGACCTCCTATCATTTATACATCTTGGTGATCTAATCACAAACGATAAGAGAGCAATCTCTTTTGTCACATAGTTAATTTGTACAACAACACCATGATCTGTAAAAATAGTGACGCTATGGGTCATAACTGTCCAACAGTCTAGAGTTACCCAAACACCCATTTCCTTAACACAAAACCATCCAAACTTCATTATTATCAAGTCATTAACTCACTACAATCATCCAACTACCAAAATTCAAAAATACCAAAGTTGGGTCAAGCAACCTTACCTTGTTTCAATGTCTTTTCCCTCCTTAACAAAGCACTTTGCTCTTCTATTTCTTCTCGTTGGGTTTACTTTGATGGATTTACTCTAGAATAGCTTTGATTCTTACCAAGAAAGTACAACTTGCTCTCTTTCTCTCTTCTCACTCTATTAACGTTTTTGCCAAAAGAAATGAAGAAAATGATTTCCTTCATTCATTGATTTGTTTTATTATTATTTCCATTACTTAATAAGTTTCTAGAAAAGTGTAGGAATTTCATTAGTTGGGCCTTGGGCTCTCTCTTCTTTTAATTGATTGTTGGGCTTGGGCTTATTTCTTTTCCTTTCCATACTTTAATGTTGGGCCTTAAATAAAATAATGGAAATTTGGGCTTGATAAAGATAAAAAAAATTCATTATTTCTAATTGATTTTCAGAAATTACTTTTTAACCCGGGAAAGAAGAAAAAAATCTAAGCGTCTCAAAGCGAGCTAAACATTTAGGGTTGTTACACAAGTACTATTAATTATATAACCATTATACAAAAGAAAGATTCAAATCTTAAATATTTCAAGATTCAAATTTTCTACTTATACATATCATATATGTAATTGTAGAAACTAATAGAACTTTAATTAAAAGGATGATTTAGTGTTATTGGAGAATATCCCCAAGAGTATTGAAACTAATTCGGTAACACTCAATATCATGAGAATCAAATCGTATAAGAATAAGGATCGATTTCTCCCACTAACCAATTTCATTACGATGGAATCGTAGAAGAATAATATTGAGTAAGAATCATATTCAATCAATAATCTTACAACTAATTGCCATAAATTCATATGTTTGATCATATCAACATCTTTGAACAATTGAAAGACTAATGATGAATTTTTAAAGATACAGTTTTCAAAACTTCAGATCGAATATCTTTTAACAAGTCAAAATATTCTATCTGCGTTTCATCAGAAACCTGTAACTAAGTCACGATGATTTATTGACTAAGTTACGAAGTAAAGAAAACTACCTTAAGTAATTTACAACTCATTAAGGTACATACATCCAATGTATCAGTTTAATAAATTTTCTGGTTCAATGACAATCATTGGTTAAATGAGATTTGATCACCTTCCCCGAATACAATATTCATTAAATGGATAAGGATATATGGTGTGATATAGTATCAGACCATCCTTTACCATATGGAATAAGCATCTAATACTTAAGTAATAAAATCTCATAAAATAATTTTCTAAGTTATTTACTTAACCGGATATTTTTCTTAATTTTAATCTATTAGTTAATGACACTACTAGTCATTTTAAAATATGTAACAACTGTTTACAGAGAACAAGTAACTATCCAATAGTCGCAAGTTCCGATATCAAATATCGAAACAATCATTCAATAATATTTTAAATAACTTGACGAGATATCTGATATCTAATACCTATAGTTGTCGTATTGTGAAAATCGATATTTTCTATACACAACTATACACATCTTATTTCTTTAGCTTTATTATTTACCTTAAACTATTTACAACATTTGCAAATAATTGAAAAGTAAATAGTGTCTGACATGTGGCCTCTAAATATCACTAAATCCAAGAAACGTTAGTATCAGAAAAATAAATACCTAATGGGGTTTTCATAATGCCAGTGAAAAATCTCGAGACATGAACCAATTTATGTCAATCTTTGCTGCATAAGAAACTATTCTGTCTAGAATGATTATATCATAGTCTATTCTAATCTAGAACCTATTCTAGAAATTTGCAACAATAATTGAAGTCAAAAAACATATATAAAATATGCATGTAGTGGATAAAAGTTTAATTCTATCTAAATAATATAATAAGAAAAAAAAATAACCGACAATTTTCATAATATTACACACTGCATTAGTTATGGTTTTTTAACCTAGCAGTGACTCCCACTAATTTACATAATACCGTAATCCCTAACAGAAAATGAGAATTCAATAAATAAATCGAATTCCATAATTGGAAGTGGACCCTATGAATATATTTCGACTCATAGCTTTGACACGTTCTCGCCTACGTATATTCGCGGGTAGACAACTCATTGTCAATCACACTCACTGTGACTCCTGATTTTATCCTGACCATTTCTTGTTGTGACAGTTTGGCACGTTCACAGGAAGCGTATCAAGTCTTCACTTGTCGATGACAAACTCAAGCTACCGATATAGTCCTGACAGCTTTGGCACGTTTAGTATTTACACTTTCACTTGAATTTCTCTTATCATATAAGTTCTACCGGCATAAATGAACTAACTTCAACCATAACTGCACAACTTTTGCATGATACAGCTATAACATCATGAAATCATTCACATCCGTATTGAAAAGGCGGACCAATAAACAAGTATTTCTAATACTAGTCACTTTATAAAACATTATTGAACGGCGATTTTCCTAAAAGATGTAATTCCCTTTATTTAATCAAATTAAATAAATACATGCATGTAAAAAGTAAAGATTAGATTAAAGATCAAATTTAAAGGGCTAATCATATCAAAGGTTCAGAATCAGACTCGCTCTGATACCATTTTGTTGGGGTTTTATCAGGGTGGCACAGCGGAAGAAGCGCAGTTTGGGCAAAATCTTAATTTAAAATTTTTAAACTTACAAATCAATTATTCAATATCCAATATTGATAATTCATTCATATTTCACCTAAATATATTTATTTGATATCAAATAATGACATATTAATATAGAAACACTGCGAAAGAATGCTTAATTATCAAAAGAATGGCAACTTGAAACTAAAGTACTTAATAAATGAGTGGCCTTAAAACTCTAGAATGGCAACTTGATTACTAATTAATTAAAAGAATGCTTAATTAATCAAAAGAATGGCAACTTGATTACTAAGGTACTTAGGCTAAAAACTATCTGAATTACCTCCTTCAAATTTACTCTTAGTTTATCTCCGGCTATTAGTTATATTACCTCTTACTGAGAACTCTCATAAGGTTCATACTCTCTCAAACTCCTACCATACTTCTTTTGTTATTCTTCCTTACTAAGTTTTGCTCTGTTACTTGACTTTCATTCTTATATCGATTTCTTGATCCTCTTAGGTCACCATTTCCTTTGAAACTCCACATTTACAACCAATTATGGTATTGCTACTATATCTTTAGTTTGGGTGATGCACTCTCACTAATCCTTTCTTTTCCGGTATGATGGGAAGCTTTGTATAAGTTGGATAGCTTACTTCTATGTTGCTATGTGTTGCTTACTTTAACTCCTTACTCTTTTGAGCCTTTACCTCCTTGAAGGTTTTCAGCCCTACTTTGGATCGTGTTATCTCTTCTAGATTTGTCTAAACTTAATGTGACTATAAACTACTCCATCTCATACAAGATATTACAATCTTCTGATTCTTTTCAAGGTCCTATTGAGCTTCTGGGTTTGGCTGTCACACGATCTATTTATCTTGTCCGATGCTCTTCTTTACTTATTCAACATCTCGTTGGGCCCTAAATTGGGGTAAATACATAATTTCCTTGGAGATATGAGAATACAAGTTTCTTTTAACTGTTTAAGTCCAACGATAGTATAGTTGGGTGTCCATACACTTACTGGGGTTGGAGTAACTGGACAAAAACGTCATCTCTCATTCTACTGGGGTCTGCACCGACTACTCTAAGTCTTAAGGTTTTCACAACATTCTTTAATTATGTCGAAGTTTCCATCTGCGTTATTGTCTTTATATTACGTTATCTATGCTACTATAGATACTGGTATTTCTTACTGCTTTGTATTCGACTCTCTTATCTCTTGACTTTATGTTGTATTACTGTGACTAGTGATGGTTCATTCTTATTGGGCAATTTTCTAGGTCTTTGTTCTCTGCTTTTGCTATCGGCTACGGCTATGCCATTTAATTTTATTTGGTAGTGTTGGTAATCTTGTTAACTCCTGACTACCTCAAATATCATGGCTCTGTCCTCTTTAAACTCACGGGGGTTTTTACTGGTATTGGTCTGATCCATGAGTTCTACTATGTTTGGTTTATTCCGTGGACTATACTAGGTTCTATTCTTTCTAACTTCGGAGGCTTCTGAGGTCCCTTTCTAGGTGATCTATCTTCTAATGTCTTCTATTTCTGTTTTTAGAATAGAAGTTTGTTGGGATTTCTTACGGTTGCCTTTATCTTCAGTTGGGAATGGATGAGGCATGAATTTTTATCTCAATAGGTGCCTGCGTTCTTGTTTTCATACTTTGTGTATTGACATAGTCTATTACTTATGTAAGGTAGGTATGCGATAGACTCCGTCAAGGTCACTTCTTTGATTGGTATTGCTGAAAGATGAGGATCTAATAGATTGGGACTTTATCTATAGGATTTTAGATTAAGGCAATTAGTCATCTCTATTCACAACCTTCATTTATTTCCCTAAGGACCTGGGTTTGGGGATCTAAGATCTCTGGATACTTTTGAAATTTCTTATCCATTGAAACTTCCATGTCTAATTCGGATTTCTTGCTTTTTTTATCCTTTTGTCAATCTTTCATTATTCGGGAGGTTTACTATCTATAAGTGGTGCATCAGGCTATTTAGTCTCCTTAAAGGAATTTTCTGATGAGGGAAGGAATCTTGCTCAGGTATACTCAATATTTTATTCTTGTTTAGGCTTGCTATATGCTCTTTACTTCTTCCAGTTCTAGTACTTCCTTATCTATATGTTTCTATATATCTACCTCTAATTGATTTGATTGCTTAAGCATCTATGTTTCACCTTTTACTTTTCTCTTTAGTTTTTTCTTTCTCTTTCTATTTTTCCCCAGGTAGGTATTCTTAGAACTTTACTATCTCATTTTTTCTCTTTACTTTTCTTGTCTCTGGCTTCTTAAACATCTATGCATATTCCGTACTTCTTGTAGCTTTCTCTTCCCACTCTCTATGGTAACTTTTCTTAGTACCATATTTTCTGGTTTTATAACTAAATTTGAACTTCTGCTAATAGTTCAGGATGATTAAAGAAGGATCTACAAAGAATATAATTATTTTTAAGGAAATATACTTAAATAGCTCAGGAATTCTTACTAACATGTCTATAGAACTTTGAGGACGTACTTGAGGATCGGATATTGGAGAGGTATTACCTTGTATGCGGGTATCCCGGACATACCACATATACAAGACCCCAACACTCTACCCACTATAGTCACTGACTCCCTAGACAATGCTATGATACTATCTTTGTAACATCCCTGATCCGGGATATGTTACCGGCAAGGAATAAGCCGTACTATCCCCCTGAGCCACTGGCTTTCTAATTGTGAAACTCATCGCATCTATAAACTCATGTACGAGACCGTTGCCCAACTTAACATCACAAATGCATAATGCTTTTAAACTAAATACTCAAATTCACTACACATCTCAACTTTAGTAATGAACACTTATAACTCCTTACATGTGTATACTTTATTAAACTAGTTATGTGTTACATGACATCTTCTGACACTGACTGAACTGAACTCTGACTCGACCTTGTGGACCAAACCCTCTAGTGACTACCATCAGTATCCATCCTCTTGAGCTCGTCCTCTGGAATACCTGCAAAACAGAGAAATTGAGAGGGGGGAGGTTAGACCGTTTGAACGATCTAAGTGAGTGGACGATTTAAAATGAAAACTGAAATACTATTATGAAAATCTTGGTTTTAAAATCAATTTCCTCCCAAGAAACAACCTTGTATAAAAACTCTTTTCTTGTCTGAAATATCTGAACTTTTTTTTTGAAAATCTTGTCTGAAATCTCTTTTGTAAAACTTAATTTGTTTTTTTTCTGAAAGTCTCTTATAAAACCGCTGTTTCTGAAAACATTTCTTTCTAGAAATCTTTTCTCAAGAAAACTTTCTCTGAACACTGATCTGTCTCTGAAAACCGGACGTATGAGGGCTTTACGTATCGCCGTCCCCCATATGCCTAACTAGAGCCAGAAGTGTAAATCCATGACATTGGGCCGTTATGTATCGCCATCCCCCAAAGCATGCCACTACCTATCCCTGAAACTAGTGGTATTTGGGCGTTACATATCGCCGTCCCCCAAGCCACTGAACTAGAACTGAGGTGCGGATCTATGCTACGCTCCAAGCTCTGAATCTAGGATCTAAGGGCATCTGTCATCCCTAGTCCTGAGCTAGGATATTAGGGTGTTACATATCGTTGTACCACCAGTACTCTACACGTGCACATATGCTCTTCGTCAATTTCATATCTGAATCAACTCATATACTGAGGTGGGGTTTTCCTCCATGCCTCGAAAACATAAAATCATGTTTTGAAAACATTTATTTTCTAAACCATTTCTCAAAACATGATAAACAAAATATAACTGATAGTGAACTTGACTAACGTCCTAAAAGCAAAAAGTACGTCTGATATGAACAATAACATAATGAAAGTCAACTTAAAAGAAAAGTGTCCACTCATTAGTTTGAAGTTTGGCTAGTGCTATGCCACTCGTTGAAGGGAATTGCAGTTCCTGTGATGATCTATAATGAAGAAACTCAATTCGAATATAAGTCGTGGAATATGTTTCAGAACTAGGTTAAATTTATCCATTTGAACACTTCTTATCACTTCGAGGCGTATGATATTTATATTATAATGTAATGTATGTATGTGAGTTGATACGAGACCCTTAGGGTGGCTTTTAACATGCTAGGGTGAAACTGGGATGAACTAAAACTGATTTGGGAAAGTTTTGGTCACGCGTCGTGATGCAAAGCCTTGCACGTCGCGACGCTCACAATTACTGAAATGAATTCCGAAAAATTTCCAGTGCGAGTCGCGACGCGTACAATCGAGTAGCTAATCTGTATAAATCCCCAGTGCGCGTCGCGATACAGGCCTATTTTCCAGGATTCTAAACTTGCTTCTTCAAGTCTTCCTCACTCAAATGCATCACCAATACACAATACATCTCAATACTTCAACTTCACATATTCTAAGCCACCATTTCATCATCAACAACTCTTTCATCCCATAATCCTCAAATTACCCAAAATCTAAGATATCCATGAATTGGCCATTTCATAATACAGGTAGTTTCCTATTTTATTATCCAAATAAATGCAATCATTTACATGCCAATAACACAAGCAAATCATCAATAAAATCAAAACTCCATATTTCAAGTTTGGGTCAAGACTTCTTACCCCTACTAGTTTGATTCTTCTTCATCTTCCAAGTTTTCTTCTATTTTCTTCTCATTTCTTTTTCTTCTTTCTCTATTCCTCTCCATCTCTTTCACATTTTTCCTTCTCTTTCTTTTCTCTTATGAAAGTGTGAATAGTACCACAAATATATACTAGGGCTTGTTTGATATATTAATGTATAATTTAATGAAATAAAATTGGAAAAATTGAGAAGTTTTAAGAATTCTCTAGACTCATCCTCCAGTAATATTCACCCAGATTTGTGAGTTGTTATTTTGACCTGCTTCTGTTTCGAATTTGGACAAATATTCAACATGAAAGTTGTAGGTCCTGATCTCGGATTTTCAGCGATATAAAATTTATAAAAATTAGAGATCGTATAAGACAGTTACAGCCCAAATACCATTAGCTATCTAGAGTAGAACATTATATAGTTTCGTATCAGAATTTCAAGGAATTCACCAATTGTCCCCAAAGTCATTTAACAAATGTATATGTGTTCAAACATAGTTCATATTATGTAACACTCATCCCACGATGTAACAGTAGTCAGGATTTCCGGTCATTACCGTGTTATTAATAAATTTTAACATGTATCATTCAATTAAATTTTCATTATCATATAATTAATAAAACATAAACATGGAGACTTAAAAAAACCTGTAAATCTTTGAAGAAGATGAAAACTTTAAACCAAGCCGAAATGCCTCTATCCTTAAAAACTTATTAACCCCACCTTGGTGCTTTACGGATTTTTTGTGGCTAATGTTCTCACATGATAACATGCTTGCTTCTTGTTGAAAGGGCACTCATTTTTCAAGATCTTGAACTTGAAAATGGTATAAACTCTCTCTATACATTAGATTCTTTAGAATGAATGTTTTGGATGATTAAAAAATGAACTCAATGACTCATTTTTTATAGACATGAAGGTTGTTTTTGAAAAGGTATCCTTATGTCAGTGAAGGCAATTCTTTAAGAGTTATAACCCTCCATGAGGTCATTTCAACCTAAGAGTTATGTTCTTTAAACCCAAGGATTTAGTATTTTCATTTAAGGATTATATCATTTATTTCCTTATATATATATTTATACACCATATTTAAAAAAAAAATTCCTACAATCCCCCACAATTTTCTAAATATCAATGCATACACTTAAGAGAGTTTCCATGAAATAAAACAGCATCGAAATATGTATCTTTCATCTTGAACATTTCCCAGTGAATGACAATTTGATTTACTTGGCAAACCAGGGACCCATAGTCTTGAACTATTCCATCGTTGGTGTAAACTAAGACAATAGCCATCACATAGCTTCATTTCGAACATTTCTCGTTCTACGGTTGTATTCAATTCAGCCATAAACATTGGTCCTGGCTTCATCAAGTACTTTAGGGAATCCAACCTTTAAAATTCCCATGGAAGCGACCTCACTTCTTACTTGAAATATGTGATCTACTATAAAATACAATCTGCCTTTACCCTTATTAGAACTCTTCTCCTAATGTAGTGATCATTAAAATCCTTAGCTTAATCTAACCTTGATAAACAGCACTCTGCGTCATTATGGGAATGGGAAAGATTAGAGAACTCTACATTGCTTATTTTGAATTGCACAAAGTTTCTGTGGTCCTTTTTGATCCTAGATCTTGGGATATCTAGTTAGTTAGGTTAGGTTTCAATAGTGACAATTTTTAATTTATAAGTTTCAATCCCATTCCCCTCGATGACTTCTCAACTTGCTCTTTAGGTAAACCTTTAGTAAGTGGATCCACTTGGTCTTTCTTGACTTGACATAATCTATTGAAATTATGCCGTTTGAGAGCAGTTGCCTTATGGTATTGTGTTTGCGATGTATGTGTTGAGGCTTACCATTATGCATTGTATTTTAGGCTCTCCCAATATCCGATTGACTATCACAATGTATGTTTATACCTGACACTAGTTTTGGCTAATTTGGAATATCCTCTAAGAAATTTTGTAGCCACTTTGCTTCTTCCGCAGCTTTATCTAGTGCTATGAATTCGAACTCCATAGTAAACCGGGCAATACATGTTTGCCTCGAGGCTTTCCATGACACGGCTGCACCACAAGTGTGAAAACAAATCAACTCATGGATTTGGATTCCCTGTATAAGATATCTAGTTAGCATCGCTATATCCTTCTAGAACGACATGATATCTCGTATAATACAGACTTTATTTTGAAGTTTCTCTCAGATACTTTAAAACTCTTATTATGACTTTCTACTGGTTATCTCTTGGATTACTCTTATATCTATTAAGTTTGTTTACAGCTAGAGCGATATATGATCGTGTGCAATTTGTGAGATACATCATACTTTTGATGATTCTCGAATACTCTAATTTCGATACGTTCAAGCCAATATTCTTTGACAAATAAAGAGTTAGGTCTAAATGAGTTCTAGCTATGTTTAGATCTCATTTGTTATAGTTCTCAAGTATTTTCTCAACATAATGAGTCTGAGATAATATGTATCCCTTTGATGTTCTGGAAATCTTAATTCATAGGATCATATCAGCTACTCTTAAATCTTTCATTTCAATTTTTCATGTCAGTACTTTCTTAGTAGATTGAATTATCTCATGATTACTATCAATTATCAACATATCATATATATAAAGACACACAATGACATATCATTTTGAGTTTATTTAGTATATACACACACTTATCACACTCATTATTTTTTAATCCACTTGATAATATTTCTTTGTCAAATATCTCATGCCATTGTTTAGGTGGTTGTTTTATTCGTATAAATATTTTACAAGTTTGCATACCTTGTGTTCTTTTCTTGGAACATTAAAACCTTTTGGTTGTTCCACGTAAATCTCTTCATCCAATTCACCATTTAAGAATGTCGTCTTCACATCCATTTGTTGTATTTGAAGATAAAATATAGTTGCTATGCCTATAAGTATTCTTATTGAAGTGATACATGTCACTGGTGAATATGTATTAAAGTAATCAAGGCCTTCTTTTTGTCTATAATGTTTTATGACAAGTCTTACCTTGTACTTATCTATTGATCCATCCAGCTTCATCTTGCATTTGAAAATCCATTTGTAGCCCAACGGGTTACAACTTGGAGGAAGATAAACCAACTCCTAAGTATATTTGTGAAGGAAAGAATCAATCTCACTATTGATAGCCTCTTTCCATAATGGTACCTCCGAAGAAAACAGGTCCAAATGATGTAGAAGTTTCTGCTTTTTTGCTACGTCTAGGTTCATTTTTCTCAATATTTTCATGTTGATCTAACTCTTGGTTAACTTGATCACTACTTGTAGCATTGTCAATGGCTCTTTTGACAGACTCTATTCATTGTGTTTCTTTACTAGGAAATATCTCTTCAAAGAATATCGCATTCCTTGACTCAATTATCGTATTTGGATTGATGCCAGAAATTTAGGACTTATGTACCAAGAATCGATACATACTACTATTATGAGCATATCCAATGAATAAACACTCAACAATTTTTGGTCATATTCTCACCTTCTTAGGCTTAGGAATAATCACTTTGGCGAGACATCCCACACTTTCAGATATTTGTAGGAAGGTGCGTGACCATTCTACAATTCATATGATTTCTTGTCCAATCTTTTGTGAGAAAACTTGTTCAAAACATAGTTGGCAGAGGAAAGCAAGGCTTCCCCCACAAGTTCTGGGTAAACTAGAGCTTGTCAACTTGGCATTCATAATTTCCTTCAATGTTCAGTTTTTACGTTCTGCAATCCCGTTCTATTGAGGCGAATAAGCAGCATTAGTTTCGTGAATAATTATATGATTGGAACAATATCCACGAATGATGATACATATTCACCTCTCCTATCACTCCTGATTCTTTTGATTTTCTTGCCAAGTTGATTTTTAACCTCGTTCTTATATTGTATGAAGCTCTAAATAGCTTCATCTTTGCTCATCTGGAAATACACAAATTAGAATCTTGTGCTATCATCGATAAAAGTGCCTCTTATTTGCACAACATTCATATCACACACATCAGTGTGTATAAGT
>SKCR01005689.1:0-25512 GCA_019454045.1 Zanthoxylum bungeanum | reverse complement strand
AAATAGTGACGCTATGGGTCATATTATCCAACAAGAAATGCCTGCACCGAAGACAGAAAAGGAAGTCAGGGCATTCTTGGGAAAGATTCAGTACATCAGTCGGTTTATTGCCAAGTTGACATCGGTATGTGAGCCTATCTTCAAACTGTTGAGAAAAGATCAGCTAGTGAGATGGATGAACAGTGTCAGACCGCCTTCGACAGAATCAGAGAGTACTTGGTAAAACCACCTGTATTGAAACCTCCGAGACCGGGCAGACCTTTGATATTGTATTTGGCTATAGAATCAGAAGCATTGGGGGGTATGATGGTACAGGCAGATGAGACGGGGGTAGAACATGCAGTGTATTATCTGAGTAAGAAGCTGCTTCCGTATGAGGCTCGGTATCAGGAAGTTGAGAAGATCTGTCTTGCAGTGGTATGGGCTTCCAGAAAGTTGGCGACATTACTTCCAGTCTTACAAGATCCAGTGGTGGCAAAGGAGAATCCTCTGAAATATCTTCATTCAGTGCCTTCACTAGTGGGAAAACTGGGCCGATGGTTGGTATTGTTGACAGAGTTTGACATTGAGTATATCACCTCCAAAGTGATCAAGGGACGAGCAGTAGCGGATTTCTGGCATTGCAACCTGTTGAGGGGGATCAGTATAACTTTGAGTTTCCAGATGAAGAGATCCAAGCAATAACAGTTCAGAGATGGAAGATGTATTTTGACGGAGCAGTGAATTACAAGGGAGCCGGAATCGGGATCGTGATAGTGACCCCTGAGGGAGAGACTCTGCCTTTGGCCAAGAGGTGACATTCAGAGTGACTAACACATGGCCGAGTATGAAGCGTGTGCTTTTGGCTTGACAGCATTGATAGCCTTGAAGGCCGGAAGTGTGGAAATCTACCGGAGATTCTATGTTAGTAGTCCAGCAGATGCGAGGAGAATGGGAATTGAAGGAAGAACGGTTGAAGCCTTACCTTTTTCACCTCAGAAAATTGGCACAGGATATCCCCGAGTGTAAGTTTCACAGCACCTACCGAGGAGAGAATCAGATGGCAGACGCATTGGCTACACTAGCAGCGACTTGGGAAAATCCAGAGAAGTTAGTGATGAGACCGTTGGTACTGACAACAGCAAGTAAACCTTCTTATGAGATAGAAAGAATTCTGGAAGTTGAGGTTGACGACGTTAACCTTGGTATTATGACATTCAGAGGTATCTGGAACATGGTGAATTCCCGGAAGGGGCGGACAGAAAAGACAGAATAGCCATTCAGAAGTTGGCTTCCAGTATGTGACTTTGAGAGGGGAACTGTACAAGTGGCAGGCAAACGGTATTCAGTTGAAATGTTTGAGAAAGAAGAGCTCAGAAAGTGATGGAAGAGGTACATGCCGGGGTATGTGGTCCGCACATGAATGGGTTGAACTTGTCCCGCAAGATAGTAAGACAGGGGTTTTTTTGGTCAACCATGGAGACGGATGCGCGAAGATGGTAAAGTACACGGTAATTTGAATCACTTACCGCACACAGAATTGCACGGGTTGTCAGAGCCGTGGCCTTTCTCAGCATGGGGAATTGATATGATTGGGGAAATTCGACGAAATGCATCAAATGGGCATCGCTTCATAGTGGTGGCAGTAGATTACTTCTCAAAGTGGGTGGAAGGCGAATCCTTCCGTAATGTTACAGCGAAGCAGATGGCAAAGTTCATAGCTCGGAACCTCATTTTTCGGTATGGTATGCCGCATCATGTAGTGAGGGACAACGGGGTCCAGTTTCAAGGAGAGACAAAGGCAATGTTACAGAGGTATGGGATAGGCCACCACAAGTCATCACCGTACAGGCCGCAGGCAAATGGGGCAGTTGAGGCAGCCAACAAGACTATAAAGACAATTTTAGCCAAGATGACAGAAAATTGTAGAGACTGGGCCGAGAAATTACCGTATGCTTTGTGGGGGTACAGAACATCAGTTAGAACGGCAACAGGATCCACACCTTACTCCTTGGTCTACGGGATGGAATCAGTATTACCAGTAGAAGTGGAAATACAGTCCCTGAGGGTATTAGTAGAGGCAGAATTACCGGAACAGGAATGGGCCGCACAGAGATTTTTGAGTTAGCACTGTTGGATGAGAAGAGAACGAAGTCTTTGTATCACATGCAGTTGTATCAGAAGAGACTAGCCCGGGCATTCAACAAGAAAGTACGTCCCACAAAGATCAGAAAGGGTGATTTGGTACTTAAGCAGTCGAGGCCGTCGACGACAGATCCGAGAGGCAAATTCAGGCCTAACTGGGAAGGACCTTACATCGTTCAGAAAGTCATGGGAAATTGGAGCAGTGAAGCTATCAGACTTGGAAGGAAATGAATTCACAGAACCAATCAATGTCGACAGGTTGAAGTTGTACTTTGCTTGAGAAGACTTGGTCGCCAGCAGAAGACCTAACCCAACGAAATAAGAAAACTTCTGCATACATGCATACACGTAACCTATATTGCATATTTTTGTGTTTCAACTGTTTTGTGTAAACAGGTGTTGAAGACGGAAAAGAGCGAGCAGTAAGCCAATCAGAGATGGTAAAGGCACAGCATTTGATATGGGCAGTAATCTGAAGATTGAGGTCCCAATGAAGTTAAGTTCCGGGTATGGGTCTCGGAGGGCGAAGCCCATATCGGTTGAGGAGCGAGGTTCCACATTGAACCAGCTTAGGGGCGAGGCCCATATCGACTGGGGAGCGAGGCTCCACATCACATCATGTTAGCTTGGGGGCGAAGCCCATATCGGCTGAGGAGCGAAGCTCTACATCATCATTTTCGGGATGCGTCCCAGGGTCGAGGCCCACATTTTGTCAGCGGTATTGGGATGCGTCCCAGGGTCGAGGCCCCCGTTGTCGGTTGCAGCTATTGGGATGCGTCCCAGGATCGAGGTCCACTGCATCATCATTTTCGGGATGCATCCCAGGGTCGAGGCCCACATTTTGTCAGCGGTATTGGGATGCGTCCCAGGGTCGAGGCCCCCGTTGTCGATTGCAGCTATTGGGATGCGTCCCAGGTTCGAGGCCCATATCATTAGCAGCGTCAAGACGCGTCTCAGGATCGAGGTCCACTGCAGTATCAGCTCAGCTCGAGACAGCTAGCTAGCCAGGTAAGTAAAATGCATTGCATAACTTTGATAGGACTGTCACTGTCACACACTGCACAAGTCCCATCAAAGTGGGGCGACTGTAGGCATTGCATTTTCGCATGTGAAACCCGATGATGAGCCTCATTTGGAGGCACTACCTTTTGAGTCATGAAAGCCGGGGGGAATGGATATCGGAAGGGGAAATTCAGGATAAACAAGCTCACTGTCTTCGTTGGTGCTGCGTTCGTTACTTCGTTTGAACCTCGTGCAGATTGCGGACGTTCGTGCCGCGTGCGAGGAGGCGTTCGAACGGAGCCGGTAATTCTGGTTTTGCTGCTAGCCTCACACCCCAGCCCATTTAGCTCCCCAAAGCCCATAAAACACATCCCAAATTAAATAAATAAATATTAACATTAAATAAAATATTTAAATCATTTACCAATTAAATAAATCATGCCTAATATAAATAAATCAAATATATTATATACTAAAACTAAAAATAAGATTTGCCTAATTAAAATCAATCTTAACCAATTAAAGCCAATCAAATATTGACTTCCTAATTCAATGAGATATACACCAAGTTAAATTAGTTGACTTCCTAAAATAAAATATTTTGTCCCCCCCTCAATCCTTTGATTTCCTTGTTTAAAACTAAATCATATCCTAATTAAATGCCCAAAATCCCTTCCCTTGTCAACCCTAACCCTTCTCTATATAAACAACCCCTAACCAAAACTATCCTCTCCTTGACACATATAATTCACACCCAAACTCTCTCGAAATCTCTCTAGACTCTCTCTACACACCCCAGACTAAACAAAAGAGAAAACACTTCACACATACACAAGAAAGAAAACAAAGAAACCACCACAAGTCACCACCTTCCATAGTCGAATCCAAAGCACCTACAACCACCCTCCATAGCCGAATCTAAAGCACCAAACTCACCCTTAGCCGAATCCTAAAACACGCCTAAACAACCTCCTAGATTACCTTAAAACAGTAGCCCAAATCCTTAAAAAACAGTAAATAAAAACTGCATAGATAATCCCAAAAATAATCACATATAATTGCACTAAGAACCCACACAAACTTGGAATAGTTTATTGGAAACGTTAAAACAGGTGGCCCGTGCAGTGAGCAGCAAGACAGAAGCCGAATAGGAGCAGAACGGAGTTCGAACCATAAGCAAAATAGCGAAGCAGTGAGCTAGGACGTTGAACCAGTGGACCAGAAAGTTGCGGAGCTTTACCCCCTTTCGATTTCCATGGAACGCGAGTCTGAGAGACGACTTAAAAGGTTAGACCTGAGGGTATCTTTCACACTTATTCTCATTTTATTTTTTGGTCATTTATTTTGATTATATTTTCTGTATTTGTGGTATCCGTTGTGTGTATGATGTATGTTGTGGGTATTGGATGAATGAGAGATGTGTCAACTCTCGCGGTATATCGGATGGAAACCCGGACATAAATTTCATAGCCGATTCCGAATGGACGGTAATATGATCTGTACTCGGGCCACAACTCCACGTACCACTTGGGTAAATGGCACCATCTTTCTTTTGTTGTGTTTCTTTTGTTTATTTAGTTTTCTTTACTTGAATTCAATATGTTGTTTAGTTATGCATGATTCAACCAAGCGCATGGGCTTAGTGAGTTAGTCCAAAGGTCCTCCATTTGGGAGACAAAGAGCCGAAAAGGCCACCTTTGTGACACTACTTCGCCGCGCCGGTGATGTGTGTTCGGTTGGATGCGAGATACGTTCAATCGGGCATACTTAGTTTGGCATTATTATCTTTTATGTATGGTTCAATCAAGCGCATGGGCTTAGTAAGTGGAATGAAAGATCCCTTATGGGGAGGGGTTAAAACCCGTTACCACGATGCTTTGCCGCGCCGGTTGATGTGTGTTCAGATTGGATGTAGATGTGTTCAATCGGGCATACTTGGTTGATATGATTGGTTCTATTCTTGTATGTGTGATGTGATGCGCATGGGCTTAGTATGTTGGTCTAAAGGTCCTCTCTTTGAGAGATCAAGAGCCCCAAAAGGTCACCTTTACGGCAGTACTTCACCGCGCCCTTTTATTTTGTGTTCATGTATTGCGTCCCATTTCATGCATCAGGTCTGTTCCCGTTCGAACGCGTTTACGAACGCAACTCGAACGCGCATGTGTTTTTGCCTTATCATGTGTCAGGTCTCATTTTCGTTCGAACGTGTTAACAAACGCCATACGAACGTGAGCATTCTGTCTCATTTCCGTTCGAACGCGTTAACAAACGCCATACGAACGTGAACCTTCTGTTTTCCGTTCGAACGCGTTTACGAACGCTACACGAACGCGCACCCACTGTCTTAGTTTCATAATGCATCAGGTCTGGTTCCGTTCGAACGCGTTCTCGGACGCTACACGAACGCGAACCTTCTGTTTACCGTTCGAACGCGTTTACGAACGCTACACGAATGCGCACCCACTGAATCGAGTCATCTTCATTAGGTTTCATGCATAGTTTTCCTAGTAGTTATCTCCACATGTATAAATATAAATATGTTAATGTATTACAATTCATATGCTTGTGTCATGATAACATTTGAGTATTATTTCTTGCGGTATATAGGATGGAAACCCAGACGTAAATTCCGTACCCGATTCTGAATGGACGGTAGTGCGGTCTGTACTTGGGCTACAATTCCACGTACCACTTGGAAAAGTGCCCATATGTGTGCTAGTATGGTTAACATGTGTGCTTGTATGGTTAATATGTGTGCTTGTGTTTTCCTGAATGTAATATGCAAGTAAAGTTGTATGGTAGTTGCTATCTTGATATATGTTAAGCATGCAAATTTAAATGTAAGATATATGCGAAATGCGTACATAAGTTTTATTTTACACATGAGAATTTAGAAGCATGATACTCTTGGAAATAAGTGTTACTTAAGCTTGATTAAATTATTACATAAATCCTTTCATTACAAGTGACATGAGTAAGGGACCATTCCGAACCCAACGGTTTGAGGTCTTCCCTTGCGAGGGGTGAGTGCGGCCTTAAATCTTTGTCCCGGTTCACACCGGGTGGCGACTCCATGTTATTCAGTACTTCCCAAACTAGTGCCGCGAGCCTAGGAACGGCGTCCCCCAGGTCCTGTGTCCTACATGGAGTAACAACCTTTATTCAAGGAATAAAGATCTATTGGGCTAGATTTGGAGTTGGTAACACTCTCTGAGAAATTGTACATTTAAAATGTACTTGTATTGGTGTCTCATACGCTTTGAGCATATGGAGTCACAATCGGGTCAATCCAAGTGATAGTCACTGGATTGAAGATTAAGAACATCTGTTAGTATCTGAGAGAACTAAAGATGTTGTCTTAAACTATGGAGATGGAAAACTTGAAGTGACTGGGATCACTGCTGCAAGTTTCCAAACCGGTAAATACTGCGGTACTATAAAGTTTGAACACTGGGACAGTGAGCTGGAAATCTTCCGAGCAAGATAACTGTTGCCGGATTAACAACAAATGCGGATTATTGCTGCAGCTGAGGCAGCAATAGAAGCCATTTGGATCGATAATAAATCTAATTAAATAGATATAGTTCTGTTAGCAGCTGAGCTAGGCGTCAGCACAGGCTAAAGAATTAAGGTCTCATCGACGATCCAGATATATACTTCTATATCATCTGATTCGTTCGGATCATACATCGTGGCGATGTGATGATCGTGTAAATCGCGTCAGACGATAATTAAGCAAATCCGCTGACGAAACCTTTCCTCAGCAATTTGAGCGAATTGTACATAGTTCGGGTGTTAGACACTCGAGTGACTGGCTATGTGCCAAGTGGGAGATTGTTGGATAATATGACCCATAGCGTCACTATTTGTACAGATCACGGTGTTGTTGTACAAATTAACTATGTGACAAGGAAATTGCACTCTCATCATTTGTGATTAAATCACTATAAATGTATAAATGAAGAGAGGTCCATATGATTAGTTCCTGGATTGAGATGATATGAGACAGTATCAGTCCACGAAGGATTAATCATTAAATATCCCTAGCCGGAGTATTATCGAGACTGGACATCGATAATGCGGAATAGGCTAGTATTGCACTTGTGCGTGTTGTGAGGGCACAACGGCATAGTTCTCATATATATAAGTATTGGATACTTATGCAAGTGCGATAGGAGGTCGTGTTTCACCGATGGTACGGGAAACAGCTTCGCTCTGGATAGACCCCTCGGAATCCCATTGGTATTATGACTATGTGTCTATGGGAGGCCGAAATCAAGGTAGGTGTGTATAGTCTTAACCTGAGACTTACATCGCTAATACTTATGATAATCGATAGACTTTAGTCTTGGTGGTACAGGGCTTTAACCGGTTCTGCGTACACCACTTCTGGGTTTATCAGAGAGTCGTAGTGTATTGGGTGTGATGTCAAGACGGAAGTATCACTTCTTCATATTGGAGATGATGTCACGCAGGATACGGTACTAGTGCTCTTAAGTGTTGCGCAACCAATCGGGATATTGTGACCAGGTCATGCATATCCGATTATAGAGACTAGTTACCAGACATCCGACATGTGCTTCGGACGGGGCAGACACTTATCCAGCCCCAGCCCTAGCACGTGACTATCCGATACTGGGCCAATATACACAATACTACGGTATACTACGCTTGATACATATCTATATATTCCTGTAAGAATATTTCTGGAGAATTGGGTAGGCATGGCGCTTTGCTAGAAGCCAACCTTGTCTTGTAAATCGGTATAAACGTAGTACGAGGTACTTACGTGTTCGGACAGTCCGACGATAGTATTTACTGCCAACATATCCGGAGATCTCATGGGTCGGTTCCTGAAGATTCACCGATGACGTATGACTCGCACTTTGATTAATCTGGGATTAATTAGAAGAGAGAGATAGAATTAATCTGGGATTAATTCGATGAGAGAGAAAATTAATCTGGGATTAATTGCGGAGATATTTTATCTGGGATAAAATATTAATTAAAGAGAGAGAACGATTAATTTGGAATTAATCGATAAAATAATATATTCGATATATTATAAGAAATTGGATTTTGACGCGGAATTAAAATTAGATTTTAATTCGGGCGAACGAATTAATTTAGAATTAATTCGTTAGCGACGTGAATAGTGATTTCGCTAGGCGTAATCATTTAATTACGACGCGACGGAAAATTCGTTAATTTGGAATTAGTGAAACCGAGAGTGATTGCGAGCGCATTCGCATTTCGAATTCGAGCGCGGCACGCGAGTCACATCAAGCGTCAAATCGTTTGTCACATCATGCGTCAAATCAATTGTCACTTTGAGTGATGTGACTTGACAACATGTCACTTTATTAAAGTGATGTGATGTGACTTAAAGTAAAAGTAGAAATGATTGGTGATAAGTTGATTGAAAGCTTTTGCTTTAATTTTAAATAGAAAAGTAAATGGTTTATTAAATAATTTGGAATTATATAAACCTTTTTACATTTTTTATTTTCTAACTTATCATTCTCTCTCTCCATTTTTACGGTATTAGTTTTTGGACCAAAACTCTTGCTCTTCTCTCACGGTCTCTCCAAGACCGATTCTTCATCTTTTTCTTCTTCTGTTTTTGACCGAGAAAATGAGAAGCAAGGAAGATGAACAGTGCTAGCACACCATGAGTGATACATAGGTGATAGGGAAGTGTCTTCATGAGCTTGGATTTAATTTTTGAGCTTGAAGCTTTAAGCTTCAATGGAGTCCATGCATGGCCGATTCTTGGAGGAACCAAACCAGTCCAAACCGAGCAGCCCACTGCCTTGGAGAGCTGTTGCCGTGAGCTTGGAGGAAGCAAAAACGCAACTTGTGTTCATTTCATCAAAAACCGTTCAATGTGAGTTATGATTCCGCACCTCCTTTGATGTGTTCATACTTTTTTTTATGCTTGATTGTTGATCTTGGGACTTGATTTTACTCCTACAAACAGATCGGTGGCCCTTTTACTATTACCAAGTAAATAGTATTTTAGGTACTTTACCTAATAAACTAGATTCGCAGACCTTAATTGAATAGTCAAATCAGTCCTAATACCCACTCTTCAAAAGTGTGGATATACGAGTCTCGTTTAATTGTGTCCTAGACAACAATGCACAAATAAGTCTCTATTGATCAAATCAATTTGAGCTATTTATTTGTCATTTTATATGTTTGAGATTTTAATTATATTCAAAATATAAATTCTGTTATTCACATCTAATGTGTTTATCTCAGTATCATCTTTATATAATGAAACACTTAGTGTTCTAGAATATAAAGGTTCATCCACAATGGATAAAACACTGATATAGAGATAATGTCTCTTGTCAAACTAGTTACATTATAACAGTTCCTAATTTAAGTACACACCCAAAGAGCAGTTCCTAAACTTAGGTATCTACGGTCGAAACAGCGACTTTCGTCCCGTTTCCGATTCGCAGAGAAATCTCGGCTTGAAGTCAGTATCCAGCTCATAGCGGATTCTGAACATCAATACATATATTTTATGTACCACACTAAGTATTTAAAATCCAATTTCAATACTAGTAGTGAACATAACTTTGACAAATATTTAAAGTCAGAGCCTCGCCCTTTCTTTAATTCCTTCGTGTCTGCCATATCCAAATGGTAGTCACTTTGGGATATGTCAATTATCTTTTCAATATTTCACAACCTTTGGCCAAGCCTTGGGTTTTAGAATATCGAAATGATGTGCACCTTGTGCAACATGCCCAATTGCAAACTTTGACTTTTCTCCACTAGAATAGTCAATTAATTCTCCAGGAATTATTAATTGCAACTTAATACTTTAAAATAGACTTATTGTCAAGTATATTAAATTAAACACTAAAGTCATCATCACATAAATCTTCCAAAGATTTTATGCTCTACTATTTGCTTAATTATGGGTTTAAATATAACAAGTTATTTTATCCAATAAAGTAACCTATTATTAATTCCCAATGAAAATTAAATCATTTAAAACATTTAATCCAAGGATTATATATTTAAATATTCAACTTTTCAATTCTATCTTGATTTCAACAGTCCAACTATTTAATCAATTTAATAAGGTACTATTCATTATAATGATTACAATAATCCAATTATTTAATCAACTATAATTTTAATTCAATTATATTGATTACTGTAATCCAATTATAAAATCAACTATATATCGAATGAGTTTGTATATAGTCCAACTATATATATTTAAAACAACATAAAATATTAGTCCAACTAATACTTTTGATTAATATGACGAGTAAATATAGATGAGCGCGTTTAGCGAGTATTCGAATGAATGTTGCAAATTCAATACTTGCCTCCCACTATTTTTCGTCGAGCCTCTAACCCTCTGTCGAGTACTCGGGAAACCGTGTTTCCTAGTGGGCTAGGATCCCGTTAATATCACACAATCTTGACTTTGGCCAACAAATTGTATGATAATTAACTAGGTAGATCTCGAAGATCAATTGGATCTCATCCAACTCCTAGATCCAGTAGGTGGACATCCAAGTCCCAAACATATATCTAATATATGCCTATATCGAATATATACCCTAACCTTTTTCCTCTGAATCAACTAGGCCTTGGCTTTGGCACAACAACCTAGTGATCCCAGTCAAGCGCGGACCCATTGACATGGAAGCTTCGTAATCAATGTCAATGGACAAGAAGTGGTCTTGACTTTGGCCAACAAACCACAACTTGGCACGACACCGATATGGAACAAAGCCTCGTGATTAAAACACATCTTCGACGGACAAGGGCTTGACTTTGGCCAACAACCCCTGCCAATCTCGGATCTTGAGCAAGAATCACTCAATGGAAGGAAAAAACGCATGATATTTAACGAGGGTTTTTCGCGTGCAAATTGGCTACCAATTTAATTATCTTTGTTAAGGTCTCATCATCATACACCCTTAAACATGCATTCTAAATACATAATAAAGCGAGTATGAAAATAAATAATAATGATATGCGGATGGATACTTTACATTGATTCTAGATCAAATCTCTCACTTTCTCACTCAAGCTAGCACTTGTATTACTTCTACTACCGTTACACTACACTCTAAAGAAACCTCATTTACATGGAGGGGAATAGGTGAGAAGAGAATACAAAGAGAATGAAGGTGATAAGGCTGGACACGCAGGTCCAATTTAATAAATCGAATTTATTACAACAATTTCTAAAATTGCCCCACCCGACTAATATCCATCTGATATACATTATTCATTCATCAACCACGTATTCACACAAAAGCATGCTATCAATCAATCTAATCAAATTAATTAATCTGATAATTAAGTGATCATCCAATGTTCAAACAACGATTTGATTTTGTTCGAGTCAAACTCGTTTTTGCGAATAAGTACTTAAAGTACGAATTCATGAATTAAATTAAACTACAACATTAAATCAAATTTAATATGCATTTAATACTATTTCACTATTCAATTCCAAATTAAATATTACACTTTTATTTAATAAACCTTTTACGATTTAAATTCCAAATTTAATCGTAACGCGTCTCAAAGACCGATTAACGTCCAACGTCAATTCAATTAAAGTCCAATGGGCTTTTAATTGATTTCTTAAGGCGTGGACTTTTGGTCAACTCGGGTCAAACCGATAACCAAAGTCCAATCCGGGATTTACCCCATAAGCCCATAATCAATCTTGGCCCATTAGGCCCAATTGAACTTTAAAGGTTCATTAGTCGCATTTGAGCTTTATGGTTAAGGTTTTGGGCCCAATTGGATCCAATCCACTTGGCCTAAACCCAACTTGATAAATCAAGCCCAATAGGCCCAAATACAACATTAGAAGACCAAATCCAATTTAAGCCTAAATAATTAAATTTCATGAATCCAATTCCGCAATTTAATTACCTAAAGTGCATTACATGATTAATCAACTAAATCAACATTTCCAAAACACTAAATTAGTCCAATTAATCATACTCAATTCATTATTATATGTCCAACACACAAATTGAAAAATCAAACCCATTACATGCTTTTAATGCTCTCGGCCAAAGGATGGATTTTGTGTCCGATTTGGTTTCAATCCAATCGAACCCACAATCGACATTAAATCAACATCCTAAATGATTTCATACACATCCAATGTCATAAAATCAAAAAATACCAAGACATTAGGGCATAGTTACATTCGGCCAACATAAGATTTTAGGGTTTTTTGTCCAATTCAAAGTACAGTCCAATTGACCTCAAATTAACATCAACATTATGATTCCAATTCATCTAATGAATCAAAAAACAAAAATTTCCAAGAACCCAAAATAGCTAATACATTCGGCCAAGGTAATCAATTTGGGGAAAATAATTCCAAATCATTTTTCAACAAATTGGTCCAACCAAAATGAAATTAAACATGTTATAAGCATACTTAAACAATCAATTTATTCAAATCATGCTCAACACACATTTACCCAAATTTTAAGCCCTACAATTTCATGCTTGAACCTATAGCTCTTGATGCCATTGGTGGTTATTATCTAGGTCCCAAGATCAAACAAGACATGAAATTAATGAGTGAATACACCAACGAAGATAGCGGAATACTTACATCGGTCGGTTGAGTCGATTTGAAGACGATTGAAGCCATTTTTCTCACTGTTTTGGTGGCGCCACTGCAGCAGTCCACTGCTCTCACAAATCATATTTTGAGCTGAGAAACGGATCTCCAAGCCTCGTCCGACGGATCCCGGCTCATGGGTGAACCTCCCTACCACCTTCGCAAGACTCGTAAGTGTGTTAGCATTTGGATTTTCACCATGAAAATCCACTCTTGGCCTCCCTTTATTCACGCCATTTCTGGTTCAAAACCAGTGAAGAAAATAGTCTTGGGCGTGAGAGATGGAGAAAGAAAATGAGAGATGAAATTGTGTATTGGTTATTTTTGAAATGCATTTCAAATATATCTTATATACTTGTGTGAAATTCACTTTAATTTCACTTGCATTTACCTTTAATTTGAATTTCAAAAGTCAAACAAAAAGGTAAACACTATGCACATCAATTACACATCTAGTCCATCACTATTCATATCACCTTTATTAAAGTGACATGTTGTCAAGTCACATCACTCAAAGTGACAAGTGATTTGACGCTTGATGCGACTAATGATTTGACGCTTGATGCGACTTGCGATGCCGCACTCGAATTCGAAATACGAATGCGCTCGCAATCACACTCGGGCTCGGGTTCGCTAATTCTCAATTAGTGAATTTTCCGTTGCGTCGTAATTAAATGATTACGCCTAGCAAATTCACTATTCACGTCGCTAACGAATTAATTCTAAATTAATTCGTTCGCCCGAATTAAAATCTAATTTTAATTCCGCGTCGAAATCTAATTTCATTTAATATATCGAATATATTAATTTACCGATTAATTCCAAATTAATCTTTATCTCTCTCTAGACGATATTTTATCCTAGATAAAATATCTCCGTAATTAATCCTAGATTAATTTTCTCCTCTCTCTATATAATCCCAGATTATTTAAGAGTGCGAGTTATGCGTCATCGGTGGATTATCGGGAAGCGACCCATGAGATCCCCGGATAAGTTGGCAGTAAATACGGTCGTCGGTGTATCCGAATCACGTACGTACCAGGTACTACGTTCTACCGATTTACGAGACAAGGTCGACTCCTAGCAAAGCACCAAGTCTACCCAATTCTCCGGACATATCCATTTAAGAATATTAAGATCTGTATCAAGCGTAGTATACCATGTATTGTGCATATCGGCCCAGTATCGGATAGTCACGTGCTAGGGCTGGGGCTGGATAAGTGTCTGCCCCGTCCGAAACACATATCGGATGTCTGGTAACATAGTCTCTATAATCGGATATTCATGACCTGGTCACAATATCCCGATTGGATGCGCATCACTCAAGAGCACTAGTACCGTATCCTGCGTGACATCATCTCCTCTATGACTTAAGTGATACTTCCGTCTTGACATCACACCCATACACTATGACTCTCTGATAAACCCAGAAGTGGTGTACGCAGAACCGGTTAAAGCCCTGTACCACCAAGACCAAAGTCTATCGATTATCGTAAGTATTAGCGATGTAAGTCTCAGGTTAAGACTATACACACCTACCTTGATTTCGGCCTCCCATAGAAACATAGTCATAATACCAATGGGATTCCGAGGGGTTTATCCAGAGCGAAGCTGTTTCCCGTACTATCGGTGAAACACGACCTCCTATCGCACTTGCATAAGTATCTGATACTTATATATATGAGAACTATGCCGTTGTGCCCTCACAACGCACACAAGTGCAATACTAGCCTATTCCGCATTATCGATGTCCCGTCTCGATAATACTCCGGCTAGGGATATTTAATGATTAAACCTTCGGGGATTGATACTGTCTCATATCATTCTCAATCCAGGAATTAATCATAGGGACCTTTCTTCATTTATATCTGTGGTGATCTAATCACAAATGATGAGAGTGCAATTTCCTTGTCACATAGTTAATTTGCTACAACAACACAATGATATGTGCAAATAGTGACGTTATGGGTCATTTTGTCCAACAATTTCATCATCGGACTTATGCCTAACTATTAAGGACTACACAACCCTTTTTTATTTTTTTTTATTTTTTTTTTCTTCATCTTTTTTTTCTTTTTTTTTTTCTTTTTTTTTGAAGGACCCCTAATGGTTTTTCTATCCTTGCCGCAAGGTTTTCTGTTTCTTGGTTTCCTTTTCCTCAATATCCATGTTTGCTAAACTCTTCTTGACAAGTCTTTTTTTCTTCTCTAACCCAAAAGATATCTATGATGGCTATTAAGACACGGGGTTAACATGATGCGTGTATGCATGAGATGCATGAGATACGTGCAATGTATGTAATATATAAGCTCATTTAAAATTTTTTACACTAGTTGGCCCATTATCATTTTAAAGTATTCAATCATACTATTGCGCGGTGCAAACTTGTCCCAGTTGAAAAGGCCCAACAGGTTTACACTTTGCGATAACATGGCTAAACAACTTCAAATGATAAGAAGCCCAAACATAAAATGGCCCATCGACATTTAGAAGCTTTTGGCCCAACTGTCAAAGGACACGAACTCGTCCCAGTTTAAATAGCCCAACAAGTTCATATATATTGACAAAAGGTCCAACTAGATCCAAATGACGACGGTCCAAAACATCAACATAAAAAAAATTTTCTACTAGTTCTACGACTAAGGTTCAGATGTGGGTTTACGGGAGTGCGGACAAAGGCTCTCGCTGATGAAGGCTCTCGCTGACAATGCCTTTAACTAAACCCCTTCAACCCATTATAGACACGGTTAACTAAAGAACAAATCATAAACATCACAAGACATGATTTCAGGGCCGATTCTCTATCCCCAATGGAGTCGCCAGGTTGTGGGACACAGAAACTAGGCGACGCATGTTGTTCCAGGCTTGCGGCCTGGTTGGGAGTACGGAGTAGCCCGCTGGGGACTAAACCGGAGAATAATAGAGTCGCCACCCGTGTGAACCGTCAAAAATGATTTAAGGCCGCACTCACCCCTCGCAAGAGAAGACCTCAAAATGGTCTCTTACTTATGCCACTTGTAATGATGTGATTTGTGCAATAAACTAACCTAATCTACGCAACATGCTCAAGAACAACCTATATCTAGTTTGCATTCAAGAGAATAAATCATATGTCTAAGTTTGCATGCTTGGAAAGTAAGCCCTCATAACACACGACAACACACGGCAATCTCATGAACATACTTCAATTATATAATGAGGAAAAAAAATAACAACATAAACATAATGCAAATTCTAAACGTAAAATAAATAACTAATCATGCTTAAAAATAAACTACTAAATCATGCTTAAGAAATAAATAACATACTAGACTAAATCATGCTCGAATCCAAGGTTGGATGAAACGAAATACGTGTGTCTCTTAAGTAGTAAGTGGTATTGTATCCCGAGTGCAAATCGCACTACCGTCCATTCGGATTCGGCTACGGAATTTACGTCCGGGTTTCCATCCGATATACCACAAAAGAAAACATGCATTCTGTTCATCCATAATTCACATCATGCCTCAATAAACGACTCTCATGCGATAATATATTAAAATAAATAAAAGAAACGAAAGATAATAAGTAAAAAGGGTGCCCTCAGGTCTAACCTCTTTTGTCGTCTCACGAAAGCGCGTTACATGGCCTTCGGAAGGGTTGATGTTCTTCAAATTTTCTGGTTCACTGATTTTCTATTTTCCTTCGTCGCCTCGCTGTTTTGGGCTGCTGTTTCCTCTGTTTTTGCTGTATTTTTTGGTCATTGGGTTTAGTTACTGTTTGCGGTATTCGGGGACTGTTTTGGGGCTGTTTTGAGGGCTTTGGTCAGTGAGCAAAATGAGAGATCCTAATGTGTGTGTTGAATGTGTTTAGTCGGTGAGTGTGTGCACGTTGAACGTGGGCTCTGAGTGCTTGTAAGATGTGTGTGTGGCTAGGTTTGTTTAGGGCTGTGTGAGTGGTATTTCAGCTGATGATGAGTACAATGTGAGTGTGTGCTGCGTGACTTTAAGGGCAGATGGCGTTGAGGGCTGATGAGAGGTTTTGTGGCGTTAGTGGAGGCCGATTGAAGGGGTTTTGTGAGGATTTGTTGGCTACGTGTTGTGTAGGTCTGTGACGTTGAGTTGTTTGGCTGAGGTTTAGGGTGAAATGTGGCTTACGTGGTTGAGGGGCTGAGTGTTGAAGGGTTAGGGGGGCGATGTGGGATCTTTGGTACCGTATTAAAGGGGAAGATTTGGCGTGATGAAGGGCTTACATTTCTGTGAGGAGGGGGGGCTTTAAGGTTTGTTGTCAATTTTTGTTAGGTTCCTCGGCAGGTTTGGCTTATTTACGTGAAAGAGTGAATGAGGGCCGACCGCTTAGGGTTTTGTTTTGGTGTTTTGGTTGCCGTCCTGAAGAGTCAAGAGCTGTGGGGTATCTGTGCGTGAAGGTAAGGTGAGGGGAATTAGGGTTTTCTTCTTTTGTTTTTTCTTTTTTTATCTTGGCCGTGAGTGGAGTTGTTGGAGAGGGTTGCTGAGTGACTGTTCGGCTAAGATTAGAGGGGGATGTGAACTGAGTGATCGTTCAGCCCCTTGACCACCACATCAACTCCATTAATGCCGAGTGATTGTTCACTCCTCAAACTCCCGAGAGCTGTTTGTGTTGTATTAGGTTAGAGAGATGAGTCGATTTTTATATATGGCCTGAATGGGTTGCTATTTGAATAATGGTTGACTTGAGGGCGATGGAGAGAGGATAGTCTAGAGAGAGGAAGACTGCTGAGTGTTTCTTTTGCCTTCAGTGTCGTGGTGTGTGAGTGATAGGGGAGTATTAGGGTTTTTGTATTTTCTTTATATAACAGTGCATGTTAGGGTTTGGTATGGGATTTTGAAAGGAAACAAATCAAGTAAATGAGGATGTCTTTTATTTAGTTTATTAATGGAAAGGAATAATTGTAATTGGTGGGGAATTTTACTTAAATTGGTGAGTGAATTATTTAATTTGATTTTAATTTGGATTTGATTTAGTTTAATTTAATTTGTGTTTAATTTCAATTTAATTTGTGACATGTGTTTAAATGTTTTAATTATTATTGGGTGTGATTTAATGGGCTTTGGTGGGCTAATTGGGCTTGGGTGTGAGGCTAGTAGCAAAACCAGAAATACCAACACCGTTCGAACGCCTATTTGAACGCTGCATGAACGCCCGCAATCTGCTTGACGTTCGAACGTGGTCACGAACGCAGCACGAACGAAAACAGTGAACTTGTGAAATGAATATGATGACCTACTTATTCTGAATTTCCCCTTCCGACGTCCGTTTCCCGTGACTTCCGTGACTTAAAAGGTAGTGTCTCCAAATGAGACTCATCATAGGGACTTATATGCAAAAATGCAGTGCCTACAATACTGAGCCATGTCAACATCAAAAACATGGATTTCTTCACTCACCCTATTCTAGGGCACCTCACGTCTTCCATCCTCGTTGTTTTCTGTTCCCACTATGCGGGGTACTGTCAGATTTACCATAGCATTGGTCAAAGCTTGTAGTTGCTCGGAAAATAAAATAAAGAATAATACATTCTCTCAGGTATGTCTAAAATACTTACTGAAATAATTAATCATGTTGACGATTTTATTTCTTTACCAGGTGTGCTTAGCACGTTGGAGGAAATATTCACAATTGTGTCATGGGAAAATATAAATATTCACCGAAAACCCATTGGACTACTTAATATAGATCAATTTTTCAATTTTCTTTTAGTATTTCTTGAGGATTCTAAAAGACACGGGTTCATTTCAAAACCGGCAAAAGATATTATTCTTATTGCAAGAAAAATGATGAATCAATCGACCAATTATTAGCCTATAAACCAAGAATTGACCCAATTCTTTCCAAGTTGGACTAGTCAGATAACAATCGGGACAAGAAGCGTATAGTGCACTTGAATCTTAATATGAAACTTTTCTTTTCTATTAAACAGTAGTGTTTTTTATTCAATTGTCTTTTCCACACTAACCATGTCTTCTAAACTCTTCTAAACTATACTTCTTCTTATTTAGACATTGGGGACAATGTTTCAATTTGGTTGGAGGGAAAAGATAGTTGACTAGATAGTTTTCGTTTTTGTGTTTTTCTTTTTTTCTTTAAAAAAGATATTTTTATTTTTGTGTTGTTTTCTTAAAAATAAAAAATAAATCTGTTGTTTTTGCTTTGTTGTTATTTTGTGTTAAAATTTTTTATTTTTTGTTGATTTTATTTTTTGTTTTTATACAAAAAAAATATTACACACAAACCAACAATAAATTTTTTACGAACCAAGTGGAATTGTTGTTTAGAGATGGCAGTGTAAGGAGTTTTCGCTCCTGAGACGCATCTCAATGTGTTTCGTAACAATTTATTTTGTTTCTTTGTTTTTGAATTATTAAAATTTGTGAATACTCCATAATATTGATTAAGTTTGATTTCCATATGCTCATTTGATTGTTGCAGTTGCTACTTGGAGCGCCAATCCGAATAATGTATTGTAGATTATATTTTATTATTTAATAATAAAATAACTATATTTTCATTTCACCCATTGTTAATGGTAATTATTATGTCATAATTCATATTAAATTGATATATAAATATGCTGAGAATGACACCGAACTTAGAACAGTCATGTAGTAATACTGAAAATTAAGTGGTCCGATAATATGATAGTGTTACTATTATAAACTATTCTTAAAGTAAATATTCATAGTCGTTGGTTTTGGAATGCGATCGAATTCCTATAACCTATAAGACTAGCACATGTCGTATATTGGAATTCGAGTTCCAATGGTTTAACCCAATGTACCAGAGTAAGGGAAGCTCGTATATATATATGGTATTCGTTGGAGTGAATACTGAATGACTAACAGGTGATTCCTAATAGTTGGCAGTACATATCATCGTCAATAGGAATCTCCTCGAGCCGAGTAGCATATGTGATTCTTTGACCATAGAATATCATTGATTTTATGTGTGATCTTCCACACTTTGATGCCATATATTTCAGAGACCTTTCATGGTCTGACCACTAGATGTTCGTTGGGTGTGGACAGATGCACTCGTTAATCAAATGTATATCAAGATATGATCCATCGGCCCGTATGTGTACCATAAAGGGGTTAAGGTATCCAGGTGAGTAAGTATGTGTACCATAAAGGGGTTAAGGTATCCATGTAAGTAAGTCATGTTTCTTAAGACTTTGGCCAAAAGTCGATCACTATGGTGGATCGAATATATCAGAAATGATGTTCTGATTAGTTGTAAAGAATCATAGACATGCCGACAATATGAGATGTGCGCCTTGGAATATGCTGATGTAATCTATATTTCCTAAGCATAACACGGATAGCCTATGACGGAGGGATTGTTAAACATTTGTGGTGACCTTGACTTGTATAGTTCAGAAAGGTCGTTCATGTTCTTCGTGAATTTCGGAGGTGGCAAAATTGTGTACATTTAAGCTAGGCTTATATGACCAACGTGCTTGGACTTAGAGAGTCCCACAATATAAATTGTATTCATTGAGCACTTGGGTAGCTTATAATGTTTAATAATAAATAATATTTGATATTACAATTATCAATTAAAATAGTTAAGTGTTATTGGATAACATTAATTATTTACTTTGACCTAATTGGATTAATTGAATTAATCCAAAATCACACAAGGGCTTTGTTGTAATTTCATAAATATCTCTTCCATTGAAGGATATTTTGGTAATTACAAAATATATAATAATATTTGTATTTGGCTCGATTTACTTAGATTAAATCAAAGTGGTGGACAATGAACTAATCAAATTTGTTAAAATTTGTCTAGATTTAATATGATTAAATCAAAGTGGTAGACAATGAACTAATCAATTGGTTAAACTTTATCTAACTTTAATTGGATTAAATCACAGTGGTAGACAATGAACTAATTAAATTGGTTAAATTATATCTAGATTTAATTGGATTAAATCAAAGTGGTAGACAATGAACTAATCAATTGGCTAAATTTTTCATAGATTTAGTTTGATTAAATCAAAGTGGTAGACAAAAGTGATAAGTCACACCTAATTATGCATATTTGGACAAATTGGATTAAGCTCACTTAAAAGTTGATTAAAATTTTTATTAATTAAAAATTACATAAGTTACACTATAAAAGGCAAGCTTGAACAAGGTTTTAGGTAAAAAAAATACAAGCATTAAGGCAAAAACAAGCATTAAGCAAAAGAAAGAAATATTAACCTAAGTAAACTTTTTGTGAGAGAAGCTTGGGAAGCTCTCTACAAAAATAAGGAGAAGAAGATTTGATCTTGGAATCAAACTTGCTAGCTTTGGAATTTCTCGACAACAATGTGAAGAATATTGGATCTTAGAATCAAGCTTGCTAACTTTAGAAGTTCTCAACAATATTTCAACAATGAGAAGATCAGATATTAGAATCAAGCTTGCTAGGTAAGTTTGATATTCTCTAAAGCTATGTTTTCATTAGTGAGTTATTATCATTAATGAAACATATAGTTGTGTATTATGTATTGAATATATAATAACGTAGCTTGATGTTGAAATTAGGCTAATGAATTATGTATGGATATTTTGGAAGCATAAAACACAATATGTTTGTCATTGGGTCAAAATATTTATGTTAGACATAAACGTAAATTTAGAGTTTGGAAATGTAGATGATACCTTGGAGTTATGGCTACCATTCTAGAATCACTTGACCACCTTTGAGTGACCTAGAATTGTTCATGAGTCATTTCATTGTAGGATTCTATTTTGGTTTATGTTTTGATTCAAAAATATGTATATGTATTTAGAATACATGTATGTTTGTTGTATAACATATGTTGATGTTGGTTTTATGTTAAAATTGGATTTTATGTGTATTAAAGTATTTGGAGAAAATTAGAAGTGTTTTGAATTGGATTCATGGCAAATTTGCTCTGTACCAACATTTTACACATGCCAATGTCACGACTCAGATCTCCAGCGTCGCGACACTCAGCTTAGAGCTGCAGTCATTGCGATCCTCACCCTTACACGTCGCAAATTCGAGTATTCGTTGATTGGGCTTTGCGATTCCCAAGCCTGCGAATCGCGACACGCCGAGAGTTACTGCCTATGAGCGTTGAAACTTCATTTTCTCCATTTCGGAGTTTCCGGACTTCAGTTCGACCCTTGTTTTTTCTTACAAACTTGTAACGAAATATATTATTCCATAACATAATTTAAAAATACACCCATATTTGATATCCATGGGTTAGACCTACTTCCGCTGTATGAGCCGCTGATCCAACCCTAGGGATTCCATAACCACCCTTAGAGTACGGTATCAGAGCAGATCTTAACCATACAACACTTGTGGCATGTTTGACATTTATTTGAATCTATGCTTCTATAATTTTAATTTAATTATGCATAAGTCATTTTTGGATATGCATTGCATGTTTTAAATTAAAATTTTTATTTTCTCCCAAGCATGTTAATTACTTGATTGTCATAAATCTCTCGTGATTACATGATTACTTTATTTTAAGTAATATTATTAATAATGTTGGAGCATTATTGGAAAGTCTGTCTGGTGAATACGGAGATGAATGAGTTTTTATTACTTATGCCGAAAACCATCATTATTGTGATGGTATAAGGGGTCAGAACTTAGGTCGCTCCGGTAAAATTTTAGATGTAACATGATTAGTTGACGTAGTATACACCTGGAACACGTCTTAATCCCATATCCTCATTATTGTGAGGATGAGAAACGATTCACGACCAAAATTAGGAGTCACATGGATGTGATTGAACTTTAAGGTCTACCTAATGAGTTTATGAAGGCCAAAACCATGATTATTGTGAGGCTAGAGAAAATCTCATGAGATCCACTTCCTGCTATGAAATTTGATTGTCAAATTTCTATTTTACCATTAAGGGAGATCAGGAAATTAAGTAAAATAGTGTGAGGGCAATAATAGATTTAGAATCCATAATCATATTAGTGTTTTCTTATTGAAATGAAAAATATTCTGCTAGTGATTAATTATTATCTTGTATATGGCTGCCGCAAATCCATTAGCATGACTTTTGGATTCCAATAAATTGAAAAGAGCTGAGAACTATTTTGAATGGGAAATGAACATATGTCTTATCTTGCAGTCAGAGAAGTTGAGCTATGTAATATTCAATCCATTGCCTGTTGAAATTGATCCTAATTCCACTCCCGAATAGTGAGATACTTTTTTAAAAATGGAAGGATGATAACCTAAGGTTTTAGGATCGACGGTTCCAGATTTGCTAAGATAGTACATAGAGATACCTGATGGTTTGAGCATTATAAGAATACTCATGGATTGTTTAAAGCAAATCAAGAAATAAAAATATATCAGAGATATAAGGAATTATTCCATGCTATTAGCATTCATGTTTTGAATATGATAGACCAAATCCGATATTTAGAATGAAATGACAATATGATTGATGAAACGCTACGCCGAAAAATGATTATATCTTCTTTGCCTGGTACTTATGTTGGCTTTGTGTTAAACTTTCATATGCATTCGATGCAAGCGAGTTATGAAGAAATTCATAACATGTTACACACGGCAGAGAATGATTGGAAGAAAGGGAATCTCAATTTGTACCTCCATGGTGGAGCAAGCTCTTCAAAGACTTCTAGAAAGTCGAAAAAAATCAGAATGAGAAAGAAGAAGATAACAAAGAGAAAATCCAAGAAGCACAAAACTGCAAGACCACATGTAGCTCGTGATACATGTCTGCACTAGAAGAATTCTGGACACTGGAAGAAAGATTTTCCAGAAATGAAAGGAAAGGCAGGACTCTCATGAACGCTTTGTATTTTTCCTATTATTGACATCTCATTAGCCTTAGATGTAAATAGTGGATGTGTGTTAGCCACTGGTTGTCCCACTCATATTTTCAACTCCATGCAAGTCATGAGGGTTAAAAGAAGGTTGAAGAAAGGGGAGATTCAGCTTAGAGTTTGCAATGGCGAGACATTGGATGTCAAATCCATGTGATTGATTGTTCTAGATCTCTATAATGGATGTAA
Organism: Zanthoxylum bungeanum; assembly: GCA_019454045.1. Taxonomy (NCBI): domain Eukaryota; kingdom Viridiplantae; phylum Streptophyta; class Magnoliopsida; order Sapindales; family Rutaceae; genus Zanthoxylum; species Zanthoxylum bungeanum. The sequence goes on along the minus strand of SKCR01005689.1, from coordinate 1,700 downwards.
ATTAATTTTACATGAGTACTATTATGTATTCTCTCTTATGAGACAAATAATATCGTTACCGATATTGGATAAAGAATGATATAAAATAAACATTAAAGATGTTTCTTTATGTTTATATGATAAAAACAATTATTAGATATGTGAATGTTCTTTATCTAACAGTCATTATGTTTTGGAAACATATCCAGATGTCTTTAATGTAGATGAAAATACAAGTAAAATATTTGAATTAAATAATACTGAATTATGACATATGAGATTGGGCCACATAGGTGCTAGACGTCTATCAAAATTGGTTAAGGATGGTTTGATTGAAGATCTTACCTTAGATCCTTATCTTATTTGCGAGTTATGTATCTAAGGAAAAATGACAAAGGCCTCATTTCTCGGTGTTGGGCACCTGGTTGATGATTTATTGGAGCTAGTACACAATGATGTGTGTGGTCCATTAAATCATGATGTTCATAATGGTTCTATATACTTCGTGACTTTCACGGATGATAAGTCAAGATATGGATATGTCTACTTGATGAGACATAAATTGGAAATATTTGAAAAGTTCAAAATATTTTGAAATGAAGTTGAAAAATAAATTTGGAAATTCATCAAATGCATTTGAGGTAATTTATTTAAGGGGAATAGGATCTCGCCCAATATAGCCCACCCAAAACTCCTCAATATAATGGTGTGTCTGAGCAAATTAACCGTACTTTATTAGATATTATACGATTAATGATGAGCTATACAGATCTTCCATATTACCTTTGAGGTAATGCTTTAGTTACCGTTGCCAACATACTTAACAGAGTTCCATCAAAAGATGTTTTTACAACATCATACCATATATGGTATGGTAGAAATCCAAGTCTTAGATATTTAAGGATTTGGGGTTGTCCTGCATACATTAGAATTGCGTAGTGGGATAAACTATCACACATGGGGTATAAATGTAGGTTCTTTGGATATCCTGAAAATTCTTTGGGATATCAATTCTATGATTCTAAGCAACGAAATTTATTTATTGCTCGTTTTACCACTTTTCTTGAAAATGAATTTTTGAGAGAAAGTGAGAATTGTAGAAAATTTGAACTCGATGAGTTTGATCCCAACATTAAGGAACCTGAGATGGAACAAATGATCTAACTAGGTGAAGGATCTACAATACAGGTTCTATGTAGGTCGAATAGAATATCAATGACTCTAGGGAGATTGTTTTTAACGTCTGATGCGAGCCTTAATGTTCTCTTCTTGGAGGAAGCGGATCCAACTACGTGTAAAAAGGCGATATTGGATATTAATTTGGGAAAATGACGGGAAGCCATGAAGTCCAATATGGATTCTGTGCATGAAAATCAATTATGGGACTTTGTTGAACTTCCTAAAGGAGTTAAATCTATTGGTTGTAAATGGGTTTATAAAAGAAAGCGAGGGATCGATGAAAATGTGGAAACCTTTAAGTCCCGACTGGTAGCGAAAGGTTACACTCAACGTCCTAGGATTGACTATGAGGAAAATGTTTCACCAGTAGCCATGTTAAAATCCATTATGACTCTTTTAGCGATTGTTGCATATCACGATTATGAGATATAGAAGATGGATGTGAAAATTATGTTCCTTAATGGATTCATTGGGGAGGATATCTATATGGAACAACCAGAAGGTTTCATATCCAGTGAGACATCAAACTTGGTTTGTAACCT
>SKCR01005688.1:0-25593 GCA_019454045.1 Zanthoxylum bungeanum | reverse complement strand
GATTCACTGGGCGGTAACTGTTGGATAATTATGACCCATAGCGTCACTATTTGTACAGATCATGGTGTTGTTGTGCAAATTAACTATGTCACAAAGGAGATTGCATTCTTATCATTTGTGATTAGATCACCAAGATGTATAAATGATAGGAGGTATTTATTATTTGTTCCTGGATTGAGAATGATATGAGACATTATCAGTCCACGAAGGATAAATCATTAAATATCCCTAGTCAGAGTATTATCGAGATTGGAAATCGATAAATGCGTAAAAGACTAGTATTACACTTGTGCGTGTTGTGAGGGCATAACGACATAGTTCTCATATATTTGGGTATATGATACTCATGCAAGTGTAATAGGAGGTTGTGTTTTACCGATGGTATGGGAAACAGCTTCGCTCTGGATAGACCATTCAGAATTCCATTGGTAGTATGACTGTGTGTCTATGGAAGTCCGAAATCAGGGTAGGTGTATTTGGTTTTAACCTGAGACTTGCACCGCTAATACTTGCGACAATCAATATACTTTGGTTTTGGTCGTCCAGGGCTTTAACAGGTTTTGTGTACGCCTCTGTTGGGTATATTTAGAATCATAGTGTGTTGGGTGTGACGTCAAGACGGAAGTATCACTCCAGTCATATGGAGATGATGATCGCGCAGGGATACATAACTGGTTCTCTAAAGGGTTGCAACCAACGGGATAATTTGACTTGGTCATGATTATCCGATAATAAAGAGACTAGTTGCTCGTAATCTGATATATACTTCGTATGGGGCAGACACTGTACCAGCCCCAGGCCTTGCATGTGATCATCTGATACTGGATCAAAATACGCAATACTACGTATACTACGCCTGATATAGATCGCTTATTCCTGTAAGCATGTATCTGGAGAATTGGGTAGGCATGGCGCTTTGCTAGAAGCCAACCTTGTCTTGTAAATCGGTACAAACATAGTATTAGGTACTTACGTGTTCGGATAGTCCGACGACCGAATTTACTGCCAACAAATTCGGGGATCTCATGGGTCGCTTCCCGAAGATTCACAATGATGTATGACTCAGACTTTTATTAATCTGGGATTAATTAGATGAGAGAGAAAATTAATCTGGGATTAATTGCGGATATATTTTATATGGGATAAAATATTAATTAAAGAGAGAAAACGATTAATTTGGAATTAATCGATAAAATAATATATTCGATATATTAAACGAAATTGGATTTCGATGCGGAATTAAAATTAGATTTTAATTCGGGCGAACGAGTTATTTAGAATTAATTCGTTAGCGATGTAAAAAGTGATTTCGCTAGGCGTAATCATTTAATTGCGTCGCAACGGAAAATTTGTTAATTTGGAATTAGCGAACCCGAGCCCGAGAGTATTTGCGAGCGCATTCACATTTCGAATTTGAGTGCGGCACACTTGTCACATCAAGCGTCAAATCACTAGTCGCATCAAACGTCAAATCACATATCACTTTGAGTGATGTGACAAGTTGTCACTTGATTGATTGAATGATGTGACTTGATGGAAGTGGTTGGAAAGCTTTTTGAAAGCTTGATTGACATATATTATTATTTTAATAATTGGTATATGTTTAATTGTTTTTGGAAAATAATTATCAAATACACATTTTCCTTTCTCTCTCTTGTTTCACTCACGAAGTTGAAGCCAAAATTTTTCCTCTCTCACTCTCGGCCAACAGGCCATTTCTTCTTCTTTTCTTTCACTGGTTTGACCGTGAATCACAAATGGAAGCAAGGGAAATTTGTGGCAAATTTCTTGAGTGCTAGCACACATAGGAGCCATACAAAGGTGATAGGGAACTCACTTAATGAGCATGGAATCACAACACAAAAGCTTGGAGCTTGATACACCCTTCCATGGACGAATTTGGGGACATCATCACAGCCCACTGCCGAGCTTCTCAAAGGGCAGAAAAAGTGTTTTTATTGTCCACCGCATCGCTCAAGCGATCCTTGTGAGTATTCTGCACCTCCTTGAATGTATTCACTTTGTATTTTCATTGCTTGATATGATCTTGGGATGCATAGACAATTCCAACAATGGTATCTATGAGCAAGGTTGAACATGAAAATTTTTTAGGGTTAAAATTGGGTAAAATATGTTTGAGCATGATTTGATTAAATTGGATGATTAAGTATGCTTAAATGTAGTTTAATTGAAGATTGATTGGATCAATTTCAAGAAAATTGTTTGGAACAATTTTCCCCAATTTTTTATGGCTTGGCCGAATTGAACATGAACCCTAAATGTCTTGGATTTTGATTTTTTTGATTCATTGGATGAGTTAGAATCATGTTGGGAATGTTGATTTAATGTTGATTAAAGATTCAATTGGATTGGATTTGCAATTTGACATAAAATCCCCTTTGGCCGAGACTTATATAGCGTGTATATGGGTTTGATTAAATTGTGTTGGACATGATTTAATGTTAAAGAGCATGATTAATTAGACAAATTTGCGTTTTGGACATGTTGATTGGGTAATTAATTATGTAATGCACTTTGAAGTAATTAAATTGTGAAATTGGATTTTTTTTAATTTAATTATTTGGGCTTAAATTGGATTTGGGCTTGTAATGTTGTAAATGGGCTTATTGGGCTTGGTTGTACCAAGTTGGGTTTAGGCTAAATTAGTTGGATCCAATTGGGCCCAAAACCGCTTCCATAAAACCTAATTGCGACTAATGGACCTTTAAAATTTAATTGGGCCTAATTGGCCTAAATTGATTTCTAGGCTTATGGGGTAATTCCTTGATTGGACTTTGTTTATTGGGTTTGACCCGAGTTGACCAAAAGTCCACGCCTTAAAGAAGTTAATTAAAAGCCCATTGGACTTTAATTAAATTAACGGTGGACGTTGAACAGGCTTTGAGACCCGTAACGATTAAATTTGGAATTTAAGTCGTAAAGGTTCGTCAAATAAAGTGTAGTATTTATTTTGGAATTAAATAGCGAATTAGTATTAAATACATATTAAATTGGATTTAATTTTGTAGTTTAATTTAATTCAAGAATTTGTACTTTGAGTACTTATTCGCAAAACGAGTTTGACTCGCGCAAAATCAAATCGTTGTTTGAACATTGGATGGTCACTAATTATCAGATTAATTAATTTGATTAGATTGATTGATAACATGCTTGTGTGAATACATGGTTGCGATGCATGAATAATGTATATCAGATGAATATTAGATGGGTGGGGCAATTTTAGAAATTATTGTAATAAATTTGGAATTTATTAATTGGACCTGCGTGTCCAGCCTTATTACCTCATTTCTCATTGTATTCTCTTCTCACCTATTCCCCTCAATGTAAATGAGGTTTCTTTAGAAGTGTAGTGTAACGGGTATAAGTAATACTTGTGCTAGCGGGAGAGATTTGATCTAGGATTAATGTGTTAAGTATCCATCCACATATCGTTATTATTTTATTATATGCGCTTTATTATGTATTTAGAATGTATGTTTAAGGGTGTATGATGATGAGACCTTAACAAGGATAATAAATTGGTTGCCAATTTGCACGCGAAAAATCCTCACAAATATCAAGCGTTTTTCCTTCCATTGAGTGATTCTTACTCAAGATCTAAGACTGACATTGGTTTGTTGGCTAAAGTCAATGCCTTTGTCCGTCAAGGATGTGTTTGAATCAAGAGAGCTTTGTTCCATATCGGTGTCTTGTCTAAGTTGTGGTTTGTTGGGCAAAGTCAAGACTTCTTCTTTTCCATCGACATTGATTACGAATCTTTCCATGGTCAATGGGTCACGCTTAACTGGGATCACTAAGTTTGTTGTGCCAAAGCCAAAGCTTAGTTGATTCAGAGGAAAAAGGTTAAGTAATATATTGGATATATTGGCATATATAAGATATATGTTTCGAACTTGGATGTCCCCCTACTGGATCTAGGAATTGGATTGGATCCAATTGATCTTAGAGATCTACCTAGTTAATTATCATACAATTTGTTGGCCAAAGTCAAGATTGTGTGATATTTGACGGGATCCTAGCCCACTAGGAAACACGGTTTCCCGAGTACTCGACAGAGGGTTAGAGGCTCGCCGAAAAATAGTGGGAGACAAGTATTAAATTTGCAATATTGGTTTAATTACTTGCCATACGCGCTCATTATAAATATCATTCGTCAATTAAATTAATTATTAGTTGGACTAATATTTAATTGTTGTTTTAATTAACAGTTGGACTGTATTCAAACAAATTAAAATATAGTTGATTAATATAGTTGGACTATAATAATCATTATATTTAAAAGTACCTGAAATCGTTGATTAAATAGTTGGACTATTAGAATCAAGATAAAATTGAAAGATTGACATTTAAAACATAATCCTAGGGAAAATGTATTTAAATGGTTTAATTTTCAAAATGGGAATATAATTTCAGGATAGTCTTGAAAACTAATAAGTTACTTTATTTGATAAAATAACATATTAGGCCTTAGTCCGGATTTAAGCAAATAGTAGAGCATGGTCTTTGGAAGATTCATGTGATGATAACTTTAGTGCTTAATCCATTTAGCTTGTCGCAGTAGACTCCTTAATTTCTTAATCAGAAATAAGGATTAGATCCTTAAAGTATGATAATGAAATTGAAGGATCTTCATAGATCTATTTTAGATCTTAGAAGTACAAATCGCAATAAATAACTCTTGGACGGTTAATGACTATTCTCAAAGAGACAAAGTCAAAGTTTGCAATAAGGCAAGTAGCGCAAGGCGCAGGTTATTTCGATATTCTAGAAAGCCGATGCTAGGCCAAAGGCTTTTGGAGTGTGGAAAATGGGCAAAGGCAAAATCATTATAATCTTCTAGAAGATAAATGACATATCCCAAAATGTCTGCCTAAACTGTGGCAAATGGGATCGCGGAAGCGTGACTGCCATTTGGACAAAGCAGACATGAAGGAATTGAAGACGAGCAAGGCTCCAACTTCAAATAAGTTTGTCATAAATATGTTCATTACTAGTATTGAAATTGGATTTTAAATACTTAGTGTGATACATAAATATATACTAATGTTCAGAATCTGCTATGAGCATGATACTGACTTCAGATTGAGATTTAATCTGTGAATTGGAAACCGACGAAAGTCGATGTTTTAACCGTAGAAACCTAATTTTAGGAACTACCCTTTCGGGTATGTGCCTAAATTTGGAAACTGTTATAATGTAACTAGTTTGACTAGATACATTATCTCTATATCAGTGTTTAATCCGTTGCGGATTGACCTTTATATTCTAGAACACTAAAATGTTTTATTATATAAAGATGATATTGAGATAAACACATTTGATGTGAAATAACAACATTTATATTTTGAATATAAATAAATCTCAAACGTATATAATGACAAACAAATAGCTCGAACTGATTTGATCAGAATAAATTTATTTGTGGCATTGTAGTCTGGGACACAATTAAACAAGACTCGTATATCCACACTTTCGAAGAGTGGGTACTCGGACTGATTTGATTCTACTCAAATAAAGTCTACGAATCTAGTTTATTAGGCAAAGTGCCTATAACACATTTACTTGGTAAAAGTGCAAATGCCACCGATCTGTTAGCCCTAGTTCATAGTGAAGCAAGTAGGCCTATGTCTAGCTAGGCTAGAGGTGGATATAAATATTTCGTGACCTTTACGGATGTGGCATCTCGTTATGGTTATGTGTTTCTTTTGAAACAGAAACCGGAAACTTTTAAAGTTTCGACACGAACTAGACAAACAGATCTGCTAAAGTATTAAATCGTCATGGTTAGACCATAATGAAAATACTTAAGAAATAAGTTTCTAATATACTTGAAAGAGTATAGTATTCTTTCAATGAGGACTCCTCCCGGAACACGTCAATTAGACGGTGTGTCCGAACAGGATAATCCAAATTTTGTTGGACATGATAAGGTTAATTATGAGTCGCTCTGAGCTACCATTTCCTTCAACGGATAAGCTTTAAACAGTGCAGAACTTATTTAGAATAAGGTTCCATAAAATTCTATTTGACAGATTTCATATTAGATATGAATAAGATAGAAATTGGGTTTCTCATTCCTAATGATTTGGGAATGCTAGGCATATGTTTGGATGATACCAAACTAAAACCCAAATTGGATAAGTGCCAATTGTAGGTTATCCTAGGGATACCAAAGTATAGTACTTATACATCTCACCAGAGAACAATGTAATTATTGCTCGCCATGTGGTTTTCCTAAGAGGAATACCGATATGCAGTGGAAAGTGGGAGGATAGTAAAACTCGATGAAAATTGGAGTAATACTATTCCAGGCACAGATCCTTAATGGAACACAAATAGTTCATCAAGGATGTAACTATTCCATTAATCTTCGAATACACAAGAACCACGTAAGTCGGAGAGAGTCAGAAAACAACCTAGGGTATGGGTTTCTGATCTCACCTCATAAAGATGTCTATCTTATTGAGGTATACCAACTGACTACGTATGAGGAAGTGATACAAAGTATCGAATCCCTATTATGGCAAAGTGCCATGAATCCGAAATGGATTCCATGTATATCAACTATATTTGGATACTAGTTGATGTACCGCAAGGCATTTTGCCTATTGGTACTATATTAGTCTTCAAGGAAGACATACATGGAAGGAAATATACCAACGTACTAAGCTAGGCTTGTAGCAGAAATGTATCGTTATCAACATTGTGTTGATTATGATTCAACCGTTTACCTGTTGCCACGGTAAATACATTTGGATAATGCTTGCTAATGCTGCATGTTTCATTTATGAAACATGTCATCTGAACGGGAAAATCGCTTTCCTTAAACGGAAACCTTTTGGAGGATGTTTACAACATCCTGTCGGTTTTGTCGTACCATAACAATCAAACAAGGTTTGCAGGTTATTCGATCCATGTTTGGATTGAAACAAGCATAGAGTTCTTGGAATTATCGTTTTGATGTAAGTACTTAATCCAAGTGATAGTCACTGGATTGAAAGTAAGAACATCCATTAGTTTCTTAGAGAACTAAGGATGCTATCTTATATTATGGAGAAGGAGAACTGAAGTGACTGGGATCACTGTAGCAAGTTTCCTAACCGATAAAGACGACTATAAGTCGCAAAACGGTACTATAAAGTTTGAATAACGGTACAATGAGCTGGAAATCTTCCAAGCAAGATATTGTTACCGAATAAACAACAAATGCGGGTTATTGCTGCAGCTGAGGCAGCAATAGAAGCCATTTGGGTCGATAATAAATCTAATTAGATTAGATATAGTTCTGTTAGCAGCTGAGCTAGGCTTCAGCACAGGCTAAAGAATTAATGGTCTCATCAACGATCCAGATACATACTTTGACTATTCATCTGATTCGTTCGGATCATACATCGTGGCAATGTGATGATCGAAAAAATCGCATCAGATGATAATCATGCAAATCCACTGACGAAAGCCTTTTCTCAACAGTTTGAGCCAACCGTACATAGTTTGGGTGTTAGACACTCGAGTGACTGGCTATAGGCCAAGTGGGAGATTGTTGGACAATTATGACCCATAGCGTCACTATTTGTACGGATCATGGTGTTGTTGTACAAATTAACTATGTGACAAAGAAGATTGCACTCTTATCATTTGTGATTAGATCACCAAGATGTATAAATGATACGAGGTCCTTATGATTTGTTCATGGATTGAGAATGATATGAGACAGTATCAGTCTACGAAGGATAAATCATTAAATATCCCTAGTCAGAGTATTATCGAGATTGGACATCGATAAATGCGTAAAAGACTAGTATTACACTTATGTGCGTTGTGAGGGCATAACGACATAGTTCTCATATATTTGGGTATAGGATACTCATGCAAGTGTAATAGGAGATTGTGTTTTACCGATGGTACGGAAACAGCTTCCCTTTGGATAGACCCCCTCAGAATTCTATTGGTAGTATGACTATGTGTCTACCCAATTCTCCATAAATATTCTTTAAGGAATATATAATCTATAACAGGCATAGTATACAAAGTATTCCGTATTGCGATCCAGTATCTGACGTCACATGCAAGGCCTGGGGCTGGAATAGTGTCTGCCTCGTACGAAGCATATATCAGATCACAAGCAATTAGTCTCTATAATCGGATAATCATAACCTTGTCATATTATCCCAATAGTTGAAACATAATAGAGAACCAGTTTTGTATCCCTGCGTGATCATCATCTCCATATGATTGAAGTGATACTTCCGTCTTGACATCACACCCAATACACTATGATTCTCAATAAACCCAGAAGAGGCGTACACAGAACCTGTTAAAGTACCGGACGACCAAAACCAAAGCGTATTGATTTTCGCAAGTACTAGCGATGCAAGTCTCAGGTTAAGACCATATGCACCTACCCTGATTCGGATTCCCATAGACACATAGTCATACTACCAATGAGACTCTGAGGGGTCTATCCAGAGCGAAGCTGTTCCCGGTCCAACGGCTAACAGAACCTCTTATCACACTTGCATAATATCCAATACTTAAATATATGAGAACTATGCCGTTAATATTCCATAATGCGCACAAGTGTAATACTAGCATATTCCGCATTATCGATGTCCAGTCTCGATAATACTATGACTATGGATATTTAATGATTAAATATTTTGTGGATTGATATTGTCTCATATCTTATTAATCCGGAACTAATCATAAGGACTTTTATCATTTATTTATTCAAGTAATCAAATTACAAATTGATAAAATAACAATTTCCATTGTCACATAGTTAATTTGTATAAAAACCACAATGTTTTTTTTTTCAAATAGTGATGCTATGGGTCATAATTGTCCAACACTCTCTCTTGATTTTCTGTTTGTGGCTCTTTATTGTGTGTTTCTTCTTGTTTCTCTCTATTTTTCTCCTCCTCTTAGGGTTTGGACGAAGTTGGGTTTATATAGAAAAGTATCGGATTCATAGTGCGCATCAAAGACGTCAAAATCACGGTTTTGGTGACTTTTGGGGCACCGCGACGCTGACAAGTGGCACCGCGGTGCCAAACCTGTTGGAAAATATATGCATTGTGAAACTGGGTGCGTGTCGCGATGCCCATAGTTTGGCGCATCGCGATGTGTGGCAGATGTATTAGTTTTGTGCTTTCTTCATTTCAGCTCTTCCCGCGTCCTTCTGATACGTCCGTAAGGTCTCGAAACACTCATAATTGCTCCAAAATTCATATTCCATTGCTCATATTAACCAAGAATAAAATAAACTCTAGTTAAGATTAAATACATGAGAATTAAGCCAAGTTAGCAATGTTCAAAGTACACTTTCATGCACTTATCACAACCATCAACCAGGTTATTGCTAGTCCCTAGCAATTCAAGCGCAAAATAAAATAAAGTACGACTTAAATAAATAAAACTATCTAGGCCACATTCGTAGGGATCACGATTGCATTTAGCGTATGCAAAAAGCCTTTAAACCCCTAGGTGGCCCTAGTGGACGAGTTATATTCTTGTGAGGGCTTACAGCGACGACACCCACAAACGTCATTTAAAACATATACATTCATACAAAATAAAAAAATGAAAATAGTCCCAATAGTTACACATATTATTGTCCTCAACGAATGCCTAGGAATGAAATCAGAGAACTTCAAAGTACTTAATGCAACTCAAATTCAAGTCCTTGAATAAATCATCTAAGCCAGACTCACATTGTGTGCGTGTAAAAGTTCATTCACAGCTCGACTCCTAGGTAAGCCAACTCTATGATTTGTCTAAAAATTGGGATTCGATGGGTCAAACCAACCTAGATATCTCAATTAAGCTTTGTACCATTTCTCCACATGGTGTCTTAACACTCACCCATGAGTAGCTTCACGTTTATCGGTCATAGGTGGTTTAATTTATTTCTTTCGAGACTTTCTATTTTTATTTTTAACCATACATCATAACACTAGCAAATCAGGATAGACATCTAAGTAAACGGTCACTCATCGACTTGCAATTTCTTCAACTAGTCACCTTGCCAACTACTTAGGTTGTCACTGCTAGAAACCCATACTTAAATGCTTACGAGTCTAACCTAGATCAACTACTCAAGGCATCAGATAAAAGCACTTTAATGATCTTATCATTTCTAAGATTGCATCCTAAAGCAAACAATATTCATCATTGGACATATACTTTACTATTAAGGGCTAAAAATAAACAAAACAAAATATTTTTTTTTCTTTTTAACAGGTATTATCACATGTATTATCATGGGCATGCATACACCCCCACACTTAAAACTTGCATTGTCCTCAATTTAAGATAACTATAAAGAAAAAGGATTAAGGAACAACACTGCCTGACACGGAGTTGATCAGGTTCCTGTTGGTGAGACTTTAGTTGTGTGGCTGTGTAGGTTGCGTTAACACCTGCATAAATACTCATGCAGATAATAAACATGCAATTAGCACATAATATAATAAAACTACGGTAAATAAAATAAATAAAATAAAATAAAATAAAATAAAATAAATACAAATGAAAGGGTTGTCTCCCCACTAATGCTAAGTTTAACATCTTCAGCTGGACGTAACCACTTAATATTGTCATGGTGGCTTCCATGCTGTGAACTGATTAAGACATGAGAAAGAATTTTTGGATGGCTTTTACAATTTATCCATTGGTTCTCCAGGATCTACTGATGGCTGAGATTTGATCAATTGGTTGAACCGCCTTTTTAACTTCCCAGGTAGCATCTTCAATTGAGCACTAACTCTATTTTCCTCCTCTTATGGTTTTGGGGTCGATTTCATTTGGGAGAGTTTGATTCGTTTTGTAAAGAAGATGTTCCTTGCAGGACTGTTTCTAGTATGTATGTATATTGGCACTCATCATCACATTGTGGTTATTTTTCAACAAGAAATATATTTACTTCCAGTATCATGTTCCCAAATGATAACTTCATGAGACCATTCCTGCAATTAATAAGTGTTGGACAATTATGACCCATATCGTCACTATTTGTAAATGACATTGTGATTTTTGTACAAATTAACTATGTGACAATGGAAATTGAATTTTATCATTTTGTAATTTGATTACTTAAATATATAAATGATAAAAGTCCTTATGATTAGTTCCAGATTATAAGATATGAGACAATATCAATCTATAAAGGTTTAATCATTAAATATCCATAGTCGTAGTATTATCGAGACTGGACATCGATAATGCGGAATAGACTAGTATTACACTTATGCGTGTTATGGAAGCGTAACAACATAGTTCTCATATATTTAAGTATTAGATACTTATGCAAGTGTGATAGGAGGTTGTGTTTACCGATGGTACGGAAACAGCTTCACTCTGGATAGACCCCTTGGAATCCCATTTGTAGTATGACTATGTGTCTATGAGAATCCGAATCAGGGTAGGTGTATTTGGTCTTAACCTGAGACTTACATCGCTAGTACTTGCGACAATCAATACGCTTTGGTTTTGGTCGTCCGGGAGTTTAACAGGTTCTGTGTATGCCTCTTCTGGGTTTATTGAGAATCGTAGTGTATTGGGTGTGATGTCAAGACGGAAGTATCACTTCAGTCATATGGAGATGATGATCACGCATGGATACAGAACTAGTAATCTAATGTGTTGCAACCATCGGGATAATATGACAAGGTCATGATTATCCAATTAAAGAGACTAGTTGATGTGATCTGATATGTGCTTCGTACGGGGCAGACACTATTCCAGCCCCAGGCCTTGCATGTGACATCCGATACTGGATCGAAATACTCAATACTACGTATACTACGCCTGACATAGATTATATATTCTTTAAGAATATTTCTGGAGAATTGGGTAGGCACGGTGCTTTGCTAGAAGTCAACCATGTCTCGTAAATTGGTTAGAACGTAGTATGAGGTACGCACATTTTCGGATAGTCCGACGACCGAATTTACTGCCAACATATCCAGGGATCTCAAAGGTCGCTTCTCGAAGATTCACCGATGACGTATGATTAGAACATGATTAATCTAGGATTAACTGCGGAAAGATTTTATTTGGATAAAATACTTTTTGAAGAGGAGAGAACGATTAATTTGGAATTAATCGATAAAATCATATATTCGATATATTAAATGAAATTAGATTTCATAATGGAATTAAAATTGGGTTTAATTCGGGTGAACAAATTAATTTAGAATTAATTCATGAGCGACGTGAATAGTAATTTTGCTAGGCATAATTATTTAATTAAATTTGATTTAATTACGTCGCAATGGAAAATTCGTTAATTCGGAATTAACGAACCCGAGCCCGAAATGTGTTTGCGGGCCCACTCGGATTTTGAATCAAGTGGGGCCCACAAGTCACATCACTTGTCACTCACATCACTTTTGGTTATGGAAGTAAGTAATGAGTTGATGGTTGCTTGTAAGACACATTTTGTCTTAATGATGAAAAAGTTGAAAGATAACCATTTTTTTTAAGATTTGGTATATTTTTTGGAAAAACCAACACACATTTTCACATTTGAAAAACAAAATTGAAAACTCTCTCTCTCTCCCAAAACCTTCATTGCCGTGAGCTTCAAAAGGAGATATGAAAATTTTGTTTCAAAATTTTCAAGTGCTAGCACACAAAGAATCATTCTAAGGTGATAGGGAAACCATTCCCAATAGCTTGGAATCAATCTTAAAGCTTGGAGCTTGGAGATCAACTTCAAAGAGAAAGCTTGGAGACTTTCAAAGGGAGCAATTTTTTGTTCTACACACATCCTACAATCCGATCAAAGTGAGTATATTTCCGCTATTCTCCTTTACGTATTCACACTATTTTATGCTTGGATTGATCTTGTGATGACTTTAGAAACCCAACAATAAGGGCATTAACTGTAGCAAGAAAAGGTCTACCTAAGATAAGTGGAATCTTTAACTCAGTGTTAACCACAGACTACGTGTCTAAAATTAAGAAGTCAATGGTGATTCTTTTAAACCATTTGATGTGTTTAAATACTTGAGATATATTGAATTGTGATTTAATAGGATTGAAATCGAAATCGGATATAAAATCCTTCAAATTGCCGTGACTTGACCGTGACTTGAGAAGCATGAAAATGAGTTGATTTTGTTTCAATAATGTTGGACATGTGTTGAAAAATTAATGCATGATTAATTGATTAAATTAGTATTTTGGAAATATTAATTTAGATAATTAATTAGTGCAATACACTTTAATTAATTAAATTTTGAAATTTGGAAAATTAGAATTTAATTAATTGGGCTTAATTTGGAATTGGGCTAAATATGTTGTATTTGGGCCTAATGGGCTTGGTTGGGCCAATTGGTTTAGGACAATTGGATTGGATCCAAATTGGGCCTAAAACCATTCCATTAAGTCCAAATATAACAAATGGGCTTTCAAACATTTAATTGGGCCTAATGGGCCAAAATTGATTTCTTGGAAAATAGGGTGATTCCTTAATTTGGCCTTGGTATTTGGGTTTGACCCATATTGACCAAAGTCTATGCCTTAAGAAATTAATTGAAAGCCCATTGGACTTTAATTAAATGGACATTGGATGTTAATTGGGCTTTGAGACCCAGTAAGATTAGATTTAGAATCTAAGTCGTAAAGCGCATTAAAAAGTGTAATTATTTAATTTGGAATTAAATATAGAATTAGTGTTGAATACAAATTAAATTAGATTTAAATTGTAGTTCGATATAATTCAAGAATTCGTACTTTGAGTACTTATTCTAAAACGAGTTGGACTCGCGCAAATCAAATCGTTGTTTGAACATTGGATGATCACTTTATTCAAAGATTAATTAATTGGATTAGATTGATTGAATAACATGCTTTGTGTGAATACATTGATGTGTTGTATGAATAATATATATCAGATGGATATTAGAAGGGAAATGGAAATTTTGGAAATTGTTGTAAATTTAGAATTTATTAAACTGGACATGCGTGTCCAGCCTTATCTCTCGATTCTTTGTAATTCTCTTCTCACCAAATTCCCCTCAATGTTAATGAGGTTTCTTTAATTGTATTATGTAATTGGGTAGAAGTTATAATAGTGCTAGCCGGGGAGAGGAAATGAAGTGATTTGTTCTAGGAACAATTTGTGAGATATCCATCCGCATATCATTATTAATTTATTTACCGCGCCTTATTATACTTTTAGAATGCATGCTTAAGGGTGTATGATGAGACCTAATCAAAGATAATAAATTGGTTGCCAATTTACGCGAAAAACCCTCAACAAATATTAAGCGTTTTCCTTCCATTGAATGATTCATTCTCAAGATCCAAGGCTGACACTAGTTTGTTGGCCAAAGTCAAGACCTTTGTCCATCACAGATGTGTTTGAATCATGGAGGCTTTTTCCATATCGTATGTCTTGTCCAAGTTGTGATTTTTTGGCCAAAGTCAATATCACTTTTTCTCCATCGACATCGATTACGAAGCTTTCCAAAGTCAATGGGTCCCGCTTAACTAGAATCATTAAGCTTGTTGAGCCAAAGCTAAGGCTTAGTTGATTCAGAGGAAAAAAGGTTAGGAAAATATATTGGATATATTGGCATATATATTGTATATATGTTTCGGACTTGGTGGTCCACCTACCGGATCTAGGAATTGGATGAGATCCAATTGATCTTAGAGATCTACCTAGTTAAATATCATACAGCTTGTTGGCCAAAGTCAAGGTTGTGTGTTATTTAACGAGATCCTAGCCCACTAGGAAACTAGGTTTCCCGAGTACTCAACAGAGGGTTAGAGGCTCAGCAAAAAATAGTGGGAAATCAGTATTGAATTTGTAATTTCGTTCAAATACTTGGCTTTACGCGCTTTCAAATTATTTTGTCAATTATATTTATTAGTTGGACTAATATTTTATTATTTTTCTTGTAACAGTTGGACTGTACCCAAACATCGTTAATTAAATAGTTTGACTATTGCAATTAAGATGACAGGAAAGTTGAGCATTAGAGATATTATCATTGGCGATAATGTCTTTAATGGCGCGAACTTTCAAGACTGGGATATGAATCTCAGGATTGTCCTGGGATCCGAGAAGTTTCTCTACACTATATAGAGACCTTTTGGGCATAAGCCTAGATCTAATTAGATAGTTGAGTTAGAGCTTTGGAAGACTCATAGCGATGACAACTTCACTGCTCAATCTATAATGCTTGCGGCTATGACTCAACAATTCCGTCGTCAGAACAAGAGATTGGATCTTTATAATATGATGGCGAAGTTGCATGATATTCATCGATCTAATCTTAGATCGCAGAGATATGAGTTGCAGAAGAAGCTCTTTCGCGCTCGCATGTTAGAGGGTACATTTGTTGATCACCATATGTCGTAGATGATTGCTGATATTGAGTAGCTGGGACAGATGGGCATTGTCTTCGAGGCTGAGACTTCTATAGATTTGATCTTACAGTCTCTGCCCGACACTTGGAGTGGGTTCATCATGAACTACAATATGATGAACCAAGACCATACTCTTGGAGAGTTAATGTCCATATTGTGCGAGGCAGAAAAAGAGCTCTTAAAGGGCAAAAAGCGCGAGGCGCACTTCGCTTCAACATCTCAGACTCTGAGGGCTTGGCCCAAGGCGATTGAAGGTGTAAAGAATAAGAAGAAGAAGAAGGGCAAGGCCAAATTGTCAAAACCTTATGGGAAGGATAAGGACAAATCCCAAGATGTATGTCTGCAGTGAGGGAAGCGAGGTCACTGGAAGCGTGACTGCCGCGAGTACAAGGCACACATGAAGGAAATCAAAGCGGGCAAGGCACCGGCTTCATGTATGTTTGTTATAGAAATAAACATGTCTACTACTAGTTTTAAAAATTGGATTTTTGATTCTGGTTGTGGTACTCATATATCTACTGATGTGCAGGATATGCAGATTAGCAGGAGACTGGCCTCATGAGAGATTGACCTCCACGTTGGAAATGGGACACAAGTCACCGTTTTGGCCGTTGGGACTTATGTTTTGGAACTGCCCTCGGGGCATGTACTTAAACTTACAGACTGTTATTATGTACCTAGTTTGACTAGGAATATTATTTCTGTATCTATGTTAGCCCAATGTGGGTATACTTTTGTATTTAGAAACACTGGGTGTTTTATGTATAAAAATGATATGGAGATTTGCACTGCTGATGTAAATAACGGTATTTATATTTTGAATATAAATCAATCTCAAACATATAATGTAACAAACAAAAGGCTTAAATTAAGTAACAATGATGAAACTTATATGTGGCATTGTCGTCTGTGACACATTAAAAAGACTCGCATATCCACACTTTTGAAGAGTGGGTACTTGGACGGATTTGATCCAAATTCATATGACGTCTGCGAATCTTGTTTATTAGTCAAAATGCCTAAATCACCTTTTAGCGGTAAAGGTGCACGTGCCACCGAACCGTTAGCCCTCGTTCATAGTGACGTATGTAGGCCCATGTTTAGCCAGGCTAGAGGTGGATATGAATACTTCGTAACCTTTACGGATGATGCATCGCGTTATGGTTATGTGTATCTTATGAGACAGAAGTCGGAAACCTTTGAGAAATTCAAAGAGTTTCGACACAAAGTAGAAAAACATACCGGAAAAAGTATTAAGACATTACGGTCGGACCATGGTGGCGAATACTTAAGCAATGGGTTTCTTGATTACTTGAAAGAATATGGTATTCTTTCACAGTGGACTCCACGGTGTGTCCGAACGGAGAAACCGAAATTTGTTAGACATGGTAAGGTCTATGATGAGTCGCACAGAGCTACCTATTTCCTTCTGGGGATATGCATTGAACAGTGTAAGACTTATTTTGAATAAGGTTTCGTCAAAGTTTGTCCAGCAGACTCCGTATGAGATATGGACAGGAAAGAAACCGGGTTTCTCATTCTGAAGATTTGGGGATGCTGGGCATACGTCAAACGTTGGAAGGTACCAAACTTGAACCCAAATCGGATATAAATGCCTATTTGTAGGATATCCTAGGGCAACCAAAGGATATTACTTCTATCACCCATAAGAGAACAAAGTATTTGTTACTCTACATGCGGTTTTCCTTGAGAAGGAATTCCTAAATGCAGTGGTTATTGGGAGGAAAGTAGAACTCGATGAAAATCGGAGTGATACTATTCCTGGCATAGAATCCTTAACGGAACATGAACAGTTCATCAGGGATGAAACTGTACCAAAATCTTCGAATACACAAGAACCGCGTAGGTCGGAGAGAGTCAGAAGACAACCTGAGAGGTATGGGTTTCTGATCTCACCTCATGTGGATATTAATCTTATTGTGGAAGACGAGTCAGCTACGTATGAGGAAGCGATACAATATATAGACTTTACTTTATGGCAAGAGGCCATGAAGTCCGAAATGGATTCCATATACACCAACCAAGTTTGGACACTGGTTGATGCACCAGAAGGCGTAAAGCCTATAGGTTGCAAATGGATCTTCAAGAAGAATACCAACATGGATGGAAACATACAAACGTACAAAGTTAGGCTTGTAGCGAAAGGGTATCATCAACGACATGGTGTCGATTACGATGAAACATATTCACCCGTTTCCATGATAAAATCCATTCGGATAATGCTTGCTATTGCTGCATATTTCGATTACGAGATATGGCAGATGGACGTCAAAATCGCTTTCCTTAACGGAAACCTTTTGGAGGATGTTTATATGCAACAACCTGACGGTTTTGTCATACCAAGACTTGGAAAAAAGGTTTGTAAGTTAAATCAATCCATTTATTGATTGAAGTAAGCATCACATTCTTGGAACCAACGTTTTGATGAGATCATAAAAGAATATGATTTCGTTCAAAACGAGGATGATCCTTGTGTATATAAGAAGGTTAGTGGGAGCGCACTGACATTCATTTTCCTTTATGTTGTTGATGTATTGCTTATTGGCAATGACATTCCCATGCTATAATCGGTGAAGGATCTGGGAGAAGCAGCCTTTATTCTAGGAATAAAGATCTACCGGGATAGATCTAGAAATCTGCTTGGACTCTCCCAGAGCACGTACATTGAAAAAATGTTGAAGAGATTCAACATGGATCAGTCCAATAGGGGATTGTTGCCAGTGTCACATGGCGTCACTCTATCTAAGGACATGTATCCTAAAACTCAAGATGAGAGCGACAACATGAGTCGGATCCTGTTCGCCTCGGTAGTCAGATCGATCATGTATACCATGATATGTACACGACCTGATGTCTCGTATGCTTTGAGCATGTGTAGTCGCTATCAGGCCGATCCAGATGAAGGTCACTGGATGGCGGTTAAGAATAACCTTAAGTATCTTGGACGAACTAAGGTTGTTTTCTTAATCTATGGAGATGGAGAATTTGAGCTAACTGGGTATACCGATGTAAGTTTCCAAACCGATAAAGACGACTGCAAGTCGCAATCTGGGTACATATTTTGTTTGAATAATGGAGCAGTAAGCTAGAAATCTTCCAAGCAAGAGACTGTTGCCGATTCAACAATAGAAGCGAAGTACATTGCTGCAGCTGAAGCAGCAAAAGAGGCAGTTTGGATCCGTAAATTCCTAATTGGATTAGGAGTAATTCCGTTAGCAGTTGAGCCCGTTCCATTATATTGTGACAATAACGGGGCTATAGCATAGGCTAAGGAACAGAGGTCTCATCAACGATCCAAGCATGTTCTTCGACGTTTCCATCTGATTAGTGAGATCATACATTGTGGCGATGTAAAGATCAAGAAGGTCGCATCAGAGGACAACATAACAGATCCGCTGACGAAAGTTATTCCTCAACAAAATTTTGAGCGACATGTACATAGTTCATGTGTTAGATGCTTGAGTGACTAGCTATAGGCCAAATGGGAGATTGTTGGACAATTATGACCCATAGCGTCACTATTTGTAAAAGACATTGTGGTTTTTGTACAAATTAACTATGTGACAATGAAAATTGCATTTTATCATTTCGTAATTTGATTACTTAAATATATAAATGATAAAAGTACTTATGATTAGTTCCGGATTATAAGATATAAGAAAATATCAATCTATAAAGGTTTAATCAAGAAATATCAATAGTCGTAGTATTATCGAGACTGGACATCGATAATGCGGAATAGACTAGTATTGCACTTGTGCGTGTTATGGAAGCATAACATCATAGTTCTCATATATTTAAGTATTGGATACATATGCAAGTGTGATAGGAGGTTGTGTTTACCGATGGTACGGAAACAGCTTCGCTCTGGATGGACCCATTGGAATCTCATTGGTAGTATGACTATGTGTCTATGAGAATCCGAATTAAGGTAGGTGTATTTGGTCTTAACTTGAGACTTACATCGCTAGTACTTGCAACAATCAATACGCTTTGGTTTTGGTCATCCGGACTTTAACAGGTTCTGTGTATGCCTCTTCTAGGTTTATTGAGAATCGTAATGTATTGGGTGTGATGTCAAGACGGAAGTATCACTTCATTCATATTGAGATGCTGATCACGCAGGGATACAGAACTGGTACTCTAATATGTTGTAACCATCGGGATAATATGATAAGGTCATGATTATCCGATTAAAGAGACTAGTTGCTTGTGATCCTATATATGCTTCGTACGGTGCAGACACTATTCCAGCCCCAGGTCTTGCATGTGACATCCGATACTGGATCGAAATGCGCAATACTACGTATACTACGCCTGACATAGATTATATATTCTTTTAAGAATATTTCTGGAGAATTGGGTAGGCACGGTGCTTTGCTAGAAGCCAACCATGTCTCGTAAATCGGTTAGAACGTAGTACGAGGTACACACGTGTTCGTATAGTCCGACGACCGAATTTACTGCCAACATAACCAGGGATCTCATGGGTCGCTTCCCAAAGATTCACCGATGACGTATGATTTGAACATAAATAATCTAATATTAATGGCGGAAAGATTTTATCTGGGATAAATACTTTTTGAAGAGAGAGAACAATTAATTTGGAATTAATCGATAAAATAATATATTTGATATATTAAATGAAATTAGATTTCATAATGGAATTAAAATTAGATTTTAATTCGGGTGAACGAATTAATTTAGAATTAATTCGCGAGCGACGTGAATAGTAATTTTGCTAGGCATAATTATTTAATTAAATTTGATTTAATTACGTCGCAACGAAAAATTCGTTAATTCGGAATTAACGAACCCGAGTCCAAAATATGTTTGTGGGCCCACTCGGATTTTGAATCAAGTGGGGCCCACAAGTCACATCACAAGTCACATTACTTGTCTCTCACATCACTTTTTGGTGATGGAAGTAAGTAATGAGTTGATGGTTGCTTGTAAGACACATTTTGTCTTAATGATGAAAAAGTTGAAAGACATTTACCATTTTTTTAAGATTTGGTATATGTTTTGTTTTTTGGAAAAACCAATACACTTTTTCACATTTGAATAACAAAATTGAAAACTATCTCTCTCTCTCAAAACCTCCATTGATGTGAGCTTCACTAGGAGATAGGAAAATTTTGTTTCAAAATTTTCAAGTGCTAGCACACAAAGAATCATTCTAAGGTGATAGGGAAACCATTCCCAAGAGCTTGGAATCAATCTTAAAGCTTGGAGCTTGGAGATCAACTTCAAAGAGAAAGCTTGGAGACTTTCAAAGGGAGCAATTTTTTGTTTTACACACATCCTACAATCCGATCAAAGTGAGTATATTTATGCTATTCTCCTTTACGTATTCACACTATTTTATGCTTGGATTGATCTTG
The DNA here is from genome assembly GCA_019454045.1 of Zanthoxylum bungeanum. Taxonomy (NCBI): domain Eukaryota; kingdom Viridiplantae; phylum Streptophyta; class Magnoliopsida; order Sapindales; family Rutaceae; genus Zanthoxylum; species Zanthoxylum bungeanum. The sequence continues at coordinate 4,786 of SKCR01005688.1, read as the reverse complement.
GTATGACTTTAGAAACCCAAAAATAAGGGCATTAACTGTAGCAAGAAAAGGTCTACCTAAGATAAGTGGAATCTTTGACTCAGTGTTAACTACAGACTACGTGTCTAAAATTAAGAAGTCAACGGGTAGTAGAATTTATCAATTTGAACTAAAACATCATCAACTACTCCCCGCGGTGATCTAATAGATCAGTCAGCTAACTGTAAAACCGCTGATGTAGGTTTAATATCTCCAAGTCCTAATTGCTTATAGATAAAGTATGGCATGAGATTAACACTAGCACCTAAATCTAATAAAGCCTGACCAAACTCACATGTGCCAATGTGACAAGTGATAGTGGGATAGCCCGGGTCTTTATACTTTGGTGGAGTCCTTTGTTCAATTACTGCACTAGCATGCTCTGTTAGGAATGCAGTCTTCTTCACATTATGCTTTCTCTTTATGGTGCATAGATCCTTCAAAACCTTCGCATAAGTGGGAACTTGGTTTTATCACATGTAACAGCGGAAGGTTAATATTTACTTGCTTAAGATGTTCTAGGATCTCACAATTTGGGTCTGGAACTCTCACTGTGGGCCTAAGTGCTTGAGGGAAAGGTATTCTAACTCAGAAAGGTGTCTCTTGTTCTACCTGAAGGGTAGCTGTACTACTATATTTGGGGTCACCTGCAATGTTGGAAGTGTCCTGCAAGCCTACCTCCTTACCACTCATAGTTATTATGACATTAACACCTCTTACATTGGATACATCATGATCAACCTGTGCCATGTGTTTCCCTTGTGGATTTGGCTGAGCCTAAGATGGGAATTTTCATTGTTCTTGCACACTCAGGGCATTCGTCAACTTAGAGACTTGACTTTTAATCTCCTTATTGTCTTCAACTACCTGAGCTATTAGTGACTCAAACCTTTGATTGGTTTTTCTCTGGGCCTTTACAAATGCTTACACAGTATCCTCTAAGGAATTCCTAGAAACGGCAGGTGTATGATATTCGGGGCACTGTAACCTTTGGTTTGTGGTGTCTAGGTAGGCTGATAAGACTCCTATTTCCAACTAAGATGGGGGTGGTTGCGCCAACTAGGATTATAGGTATCTGAATAAGGTGTGTATGGTTTCTTCTATATCCCTAGAGTGTTGTAGTGTTCCTCATATGTTCTCCTCTTCTAAATCTAATTGTGTCAGGGGTTCCACATCGGTCATGGAAAGTTACTACAACCTCTTCAAACTCTCTAATGTGCACATAAAGGTTATCGTTCTCCAAACCATGAAAGGTTGGGAGATACTGTATCATTTCAGGCTTAAAATCTATGTGTGGTGCATTAGGAGGAAATATGATGCATGATGGTGTAGTTGTGCGAGTTGGGTGGAGGTACTCCTCAAGAGTCCTCAGAGGTGGTCTCTCATATTCACTCATAGTATGTGCATTAGACGTGGATGGTGTGGTAAAGAGATTGTCAAACAAACTCTTTGAGTCAGACTTTTCTTCTTCAGTCCTAACAAATCTACCAAACCTACCTCTACGTCGAGACATGCAATTAAAAAACAAGTGAAACAACGAACAGAACTAAAAAATAATAAACTAAAAATACATAATTAAAAAGAAATCAAAAACGAAAATTGAGACTGAAATAAAATAAATAAAATAAAAACAAAAAGTAAAATAGAATGAAATTACCACTTTGCTGTTGACTAAGCAAACCTGCTCCTTCAAATTATAAATCGTCTCCTCGGCAACAGCTCCAAATTTTGATTACGCCGAAATTTTTTTTTGCTGTTATCGCAGTATAGATGGGGTGTCGATCCCTCAGAATGAGGGTTGTAAAGAACTGATTTACTTAAAAAAAAACTTTAGCAGCAACTTATAAAAAAGATACTGGTTGAATTGATAATGTAAAATAAAAAAACTATGGAAAATATGCAGGAAATATCAATAAAAAGAGGCAGCAAAGCATCTGGATTCCCTATTGTATCAAATCCCTATATTCAGTTATTGATTCCTCTTTTTACTGAATTGAAGGTTTCACATCCCAAATCGACAATAGGAAGATATTCAATTCTAAACATGTCAAATTCTAAGGTAATTGGTGAATTATTTTCTCTATGTTAACAACAAATAAATTTATCGTTAAGAGCTATCTAATGTCGACAATATACCATCAGGAAATACTGCAGCAGAAGACCAACTCATAAAACAACTTTACCAATCATAACTAGGATCACAATTCATATATAGAAGAAGCATGACTAGATCTATATGAGAGTTTACAAAACACAGTTTCTGGATTCAGAAATCGTAAAATAATAAAGAATAAAAATCATCAATTGTATTAAACATTAAAAGGGTACATTAGGAGTCAACAATATAAATATAAGAAATCAAATACAAGAGTTCATCATTGGCTTTGCCTAGGAGATTATTTCTCCATGGAAGAAATATATGTAGCCTTGATAGATCGGAGAGACGCCATGATTTCCTTGAAGTTCTTCGTTCTCCTCTCTTGATTTTGTGTTTGTGGCTCTTGGTTGTGTGTTTCTTCTTGTTTCTCTCTATTTTTCTCCTCTTCTTAGGGTTTCGATGAAGTTGGGTTTATATAGAAAAGTCCTGGAATCATAGTACGCATCAAAGACGTCAAAATCAAGGTTTTGGTGACTTCTGAGGTGCCGCGGCGCTAAACCTACTGGAAAATGTATGCATTGCAAAACTGGGGGCGTGTCACGACGCCCAAAGTTGGCGCATCGCGACGCGTAACAAATGTAATAGTTTTGTGCTTTATTCGTTTCAGCACTTCCCATGTGCGTCCGATGCGTCCGTAAAGTCCCGAAACACGCGTAATTACTCCAAACTTTATATTCCATTGCTCCTATTAACAAAGCACAAAATAAACTCTAGTTAAGATTAAATACATGAGAATTAAGCTGAGTTAGCGATGTTCAAAGTTCACTTTCATGCACTTATCATCCACTGTTCTGAAAGAAAAATAATACTTTAAAATTCATAATGTCCAATTAAAATTTTATAATAAATTGTAAATAATTTATATACGTGTGCTTGACAAGAGCGAACCAACCTTAATTGATGGTTTTGATCACATCTTGTGACACTTAAGGCTGGGTTCCGTTTTTCTCGAAAAATGTAAATTACTTTCCCTTTTTTAAATATGTGATAAATTTTCGTTGATGATGGTTGAATGTTGATGGTGCTAATTGACTATTTTTAGTTTTGATGACTTTTAAATCAACAGTTGTTAATGGTCACTGTTAAGATATTAGTAATATTGTAATTCTCTGACCACTGAAGAGTATTTATAAGGAAATTTTATTCTTATATTACTACTTGAATAGAATTAAAAAACCTCACAATTCATTCTCTAAGCTCTTTTCAGTGGTCAGATAATCACAACAAATGGTATCAGAGCTTTGGTTATACGTTGGGGATCCTAGAGGTGAAGAACGAAACTCGGTTCAAAAAATTCAGATTTCGGGAAAGTTCTTAACAATAAAATTTGAACATACCATTAGCTTTTTCACGTTGGGACGAGTACGGTGGTATTTTTCGACGATCAAATCGACATAAGAAAAAGACTCATGTGCCCGTCACTGAACTACCCATACACATATCACGCGCTCCATAGCTTAAGATGCTGAGGTGGCAGCCACGTCGGCAATACAATCAACGCCACGTGAAAATATAATCAGTGCACAGTCGATGCCATGTCCTTACACAATTAGCGCCACGTCAGCGCACAGTCAGTAGCCACGTCAACACACAGTCAGTGCCACGTTAGTAAGGTGTCTGCCACGTCATTGCCACATGTCCGCCACATCAGCAGGTCAGTTCCATTTCTGCCATGTCATAGCCACGTGTCTACCACCTCAGCATACCTGGTAAATTTCATTGAGTCCCCTGAATTCTCTGAAATTTATATTTTAGCCCCATAAATTTTAAAAATTTAAAAATCAGCCCATGAGTCGGATTTGTACCAACGAAGAGTCAAATCCACTATTTTTGACCGTTCCGGACGTATCAGTGACCTATGATTGGTGAAAATCAGCCTCGATTTTATAATTTTTATTTTAAATTTAAACTTAAAATTGAAATGGAAGATTCATTTTCTAGTGTGATGATCAAGCAACCAATTACTCTATTCGGGAGGCCTCAGATTATAGATTATTTACAATGCAAAGATTTGTTCGATATGATCAAGGTGAAGGGAGTGGGACCAAATTCTGTCAAAAAGTTTGACTGAAATAAACTCAACAACAAAACACTTAGTCAGATTAGGCAGTGGATCGATCACAGTGTATTCCACCACGTAGCATAATATATTGATGCTTACAAAATGTGGATAAAGTTGGAAGGTATGTACCAGGCCAATAATGCTTGGAATAAAGTCATGTTAATGAGGCGTTTGGTGAATTTGAAGCTACGGAGTGGAACTTCCATTGTAGAACACACCAATGAGTTCCAAAGCCTGGTGAATCAGCTGTCTGCAGTAGACATGCAGCTGATAGATGAGGTACAAGCCCTCTTACTACTTAGTTCTATTCTTGATAGTTGAGAGACATTGATGGTTACTCTCAACAATTTCGTTCCAAGAGGCAAACTTATCATGTCTATGGTAAAATATGCCATATCGAATGAATAGTCTAGTAGAAAAGATGTTGGCTCAGAACAGACATAAGTCTTCGTCACGGAGACTCAAGGAAGACATCGAGGAAGAGAAAGAGGGATAGGCAAAATGTCAACTAGAGGTAGATCCTCAGATGGAAGGATGCCTACCTATAA